>JANSTW010088224.1:0-18873 GCA_027564275.1 Diadocidia ferruginosa | reverse complement strand
CAGAAAAAATGGGATTTCGGAAAAAGGGATTTTGGAAAATGGGATTTCGAAAAAAGGGATTTTGAAAAACGGGATTTACAAAACAAAGAGGATTTTGGTCAAATGGATTTTGAAAAACGGGATAAAGGGTGGCTCCGACAGAAACCACATATATCATAAATATAACAACATTTTTTAAATTATTATTTATTTAAGGTTTAATATTGGCATAAAATATATACAGCAGCGTGTCATTATAAAACGTATTTATCACAATAATTTAATTAAAACAATATAGTTAATTAAGTTTGATAAAAAATATTTACATTGAAAAAAAAAACAATTTTTTTCGCATTTTTTAGTAGGTAACGAGAAATAGCCTTATCTTTAATTTATTTGTTATGTAGTAATAAACCTTAAAATAAATGTCTCTTTCCCACTGTTTATTATAAATTTCATAAAATGACCATAACATATAATACCATTAGTATATTATTAAAAGTACCTCAAAATCCCCATGTAGTATTCTATTCGCCCATTATATTATACTCAAAAGATGATAAATATTTTGGGACTATAAAGGGTAACCTTTTGTTACCAAATGACCAACATATATAAGAATATGTCTTTAATTTAAGTACAACATATTAATTTTATATAATTATGTCTAATAACTGCCTTATGGTGGTTGTTATAAATATGTTGGACTTATTGTTTCCTATAAAAAGGATATTTTGTTATATACGAACGCCTGTTGAGGACAATTTCGAACATATTTCAATACGAATTATTTTTTTATTTCGAATCACATTTTTAACTAAATTAGATGTTTAACATTTATTGTATAATTTTATGGACGATGATTATGATGTGGATCGAATGCAGGTGGTGGGGAGTATGGCCAGTATGGTGACGAAAATATATTTGGGTTCGGTGGTGCTGGTGGTTGTTGTATAGATGGTGTAGGTTTAATCACTGGATGACTGCTTAATGATTGACCAATTTGTGATCCATAAACAGAAGTTGATGGCATTGTACTTGTTGATGCTGTAAGCATATCGTTTGGATGAACATGATGAGAGGAAGAGTGATGATGATGAGAATATTTATAATTAGCTGCTGAAATCATATTAGCTGTAGGATCACAACCTTGCGCCTGCTGTTGACATGCTGTCATTAATCCATGAAAATCAAATTTGTATGCATACCTTTTGCCATGCACTTTTGTCATAATATTTTTGTCGTAATAATATCTGAAAATTTAACAAATTATTTTAATGTATTAAAAATAAAAATGAAAAACATAGTAAAAACGTATAAGTTTCAAGTTCTTATATTTTCAAGTAAGAATTTTTTACCTTTTACTAATTAAAAAAAAAAATCTAAATAGGTATAAGTATGCTATGTAGACAAAAAGAACGTTTCTCGAAGACATTGCTGAACAAGCGTAACAAGCAGGAAATTGTAATAGTTGATATTGATATACAGGATAAGATTATAGCAACCAAATCTGCAGATGGTAGTCTCATAGGAATAGATGGATGACTTAGTAATTCCATGAGCAGACGAGCTATAATCAATATATCATTTAAGATGTTGCTTGAAATCTGATAAATCGGCCACTGGACACGCGTAAATTTATTGATTCTGTTCGTATAGACGGCAGAAAAAATTCACCGCAAATATGTAGAATGTAGATGGGAGGGGTGAGTAGGGATGAGCGAGGCCGGGGGAAAATGTATTGGTGGGTGTAAAATGAAAGCTAGTCATTTGAAATAGTTAGCCATAAAAGTTTTAGAGTTTAAAAAAAGCAAACGTAGAACATAAATAAGAGGGAGCCTACTAAGGGTTTAAAATTTGAAGTATTTCTAACATATCATATGTATATGCGGGTTGTGTGGTATCAATATCAAATGACAGGTCTTGATGAAAGAAATAATTTTTGTTCCTGAAGTTAAGGTGTACCCCACATTATAGGGGCGGGGTCCGAGAAAAAACTCTTAAAAAAGGTTTTGTATATTTTTATTCCTTAAATATTTTACATTAAAGTGGCGGGGTCTAAGCAAAACTCTAAAGCTTTTATGGCTCACTCCTTCAAGTGCCTAGCTATCTTTTTACACCCACAAATATTTTTTACAACGACCCGTGTTCTTTTATTACAACCTTTATCCTACTCGTCTTCTATTGAATTATGAGCAGGGTTGTACGCGCATGATTTCTTTTTGGCAGGGTTTTCATACAATATAGAAAAAATAATTATATACAAATAAAATAAATTTAAAAAACTTGTTATGTTACACTATTTTTAAATGCACTAAAAAGTAGAAAATAAGTTATACTGACTAACAATAAATCTTCCAGATATGTGGGTCAGAACAAAATAGTGGGCTATCGTTAGCAAATTTTATTATCAGCGGCTAGCGCCTACTATTTTGTTCTGACCCACATACATGGAAGATTTATTGTTAGTCAGTAAAACTTATTTTCTACTTTTTACTGCATTTAAAAAATAGTGTAACATTTATTTTTTATTTGTTTTTAAATTATGTCTGGCTTTTTTATTATTTGTGTGATTTTTTATATATAATCCGTTTTTTTGAAGTATTATCTCATCCAATGCAAAAAAACATAGGTAGCCGTATACGTTTGCGTACGTATAGAGCTGCATAGAAGTTAAACATATAGCAAATATATGTAGCTGTCCACCTAGCATATGCAATCTGAACGCTAATTATACTGCTCCATGCTCAGGGACGTCATTTGGGGGGAGGAGGGGGCTGTGCCCCCCCCAAGAAATCTTCAGCAAGAACATAATAATATATTTTAAGAACGAAAATATTAGGTGAAAGACTGTGCAATATATTATTTTTCCAAAAAAGTTTCGCTGCGCGGCAAATTTACTTTGATGCTTATATAATAATATATTTTCACTAATAATACGACTAAAGAAACTCTACCTATTTTCGGTTAGTAATACTAAATAAAAGAGTATACAGATTTTTAATAAATTGTTAACAAATCTGTTACAGTTATATATTTGAGAAACAAACTCTTGCCCCATGGTAATTTGAACGACCATATGGCAGCTAGCAAATATCTTCTGCTTTAAATTAAATATCCCTTAGTAGAAAATTTGAGCAATTCTTTAAACTACAAAATCTTTGGATAAGTTTATTATTGGTTTTCTTAATATCGTCGATTTGTTTTACTATATATATGTTTCCATACATTTTACTGTCATAACTGCAGAGTAATAATTATTAAATTTATATTAAACTTTATTATATTGTGAATCTCAAAAATATGGGTTAAACAGCTATCTTCAAATTAGTTTCTTTTATCTATTTAACTTCGTCAGCGATCGGACTAACTCTATACAAAATGTTATTGCGACCAGCAGTGTATTTCCCTATAGACCACTTTATATGCCTAGGGCCCCGACTCAAAGGTGACCACAAATTATAAAATTATACGCATTTATTTTTAATTTTAATAATTTTTTGAAATTCAAGATCCAAGGGGGTCCCCAAACTTTCAAAATTTCGTGTTTTACGATATTTCATTTCAAAAAATTTCGCTGCGCGGCTATTTTAATTTGATACATGTATTATTGTTATCTTTCTGTTAATTATTCCGATGAAAAGAGAATACAGATTTCTATTAAATAGTCAAAAGAATATTTTAGTGATACAAATTCAAATACCAAGGAAGCCCACAAATTATAAAAATTCTGTTTTACGATATTTTAACTCTAAAAAATTTCGCTGCGCGGCACTTTTACTTATACAATTGAGGGGACAAGGACAATACAGATTTTTATAAAAAAAAATTAATAACACTTGACAGGCGATTATATAAAAATTGGGCCCCTGACCAGTTTGATTTTTGTATAGAGTAAAAATGGTAAAACATGAGTTTACCGTTTTTAATCTATACAAAAATCAAACCTGGTCAGGGCTCAATTTTTGATTTGCCTAGGGCCCCCGAAGACCATAATACGCCGTTGCTAACGACCTAAAATTGAGTTATATATTATACATTAAAAAAAAATCTTGCCCCCCCCCAACAATTTCTTGAAATGACGTCCCTGACTATAGTAGTCTTAAATTGATGGATGGAAGCAAGAGTGATATTTATTTTATTTAACTATCAGGTTTTGTTAAATATAAACTAATTCTTAGATAGCATTATTAACTAATTGACTCATTTTATCCAAAACTGCTATATCCAATGCGTTTTTAAAAAACAAACCTGTAACCCTCTTGGTTACTCTGTGGTAGTTTTACTTATATATTTATGTTTTGTAAAAATAAAAGCAAGTATACATAGGTTTGCTATTTCAAAAACGATTCAGATTAAATCTATATAAATAATTAATTATATTAGATAAATACTCTAATCTTTTTTATACAACTTTATAAACCCAAAAAAAATAATAACTTAATTTTATTTTTATAAATAACCTATCAATTTATTTATTGTTAACCTTTAATCATTTAACAAAGTTTTGTTTTTTAGGAAAAACAAAAGAACTCTTAATAATAAATGTTTCTTAAGCGATTTCCAAAATAAATCTAATTTACCGAAATTAAGTTCGCGTTATTTAAAATAATTTTTTTTTATTCCAATAAAATGTTTATCATAATATATCCTTAAAAATAAGAATATTATATAGACACATTTTCCCACATCCTTCACATAAGGGTGTATTACGGTTCTTGTTACGAATTCTTACCTCTTAAATTTATAAAGATTTTTTAACTTACACGTCATATAATAGAGTCTTGAAATTAGTTATAGTTGTGAGTCCTTTTTATTATAATATTATATAAAATAAAAATTACAAGGAAGAGAAAAAAAAATCGACCGTTATTTATATCACAAATTGTTCAATTTTTTGTATGGAAGTATCTATTTTGAACGTCATAGTCACTTTTTTATATAATAAAATATAATATGCAATAGAGGATCTAATCCAATTATAGCTATTTATTAACTAGAAAAGATAAAAATCTTTTTTTACAATCTAATTAATCGTCTATTCAGCAAACACACACTATACAATTAAGCGTTTAAAATTGAATTGTGCATTTCCGTTGCAAAACAAATATTTGATAATTTTTGAAGAAATTATAAAATTAGAGAAACATTTCTTTATATTATATAGAATAATTGCATTAATGTTTCAGAATTTTGACCTCTTCTATACAAAATTCTTGTGACTGGTATTTTCAGAAAGGACACATCATATACATGTGGAATTGTGGACAGACAAATGGGTGGTCGAACAGACGGATACTTATTCATTTCTAGTTTTCTGAATCGGAGGGCATCAAAAAGGGAGACAAAATTGGTCCCCGCACTTTGACCATTTCCTTTTTAATTAAGGCTTATTCTATTAACATATAAACTAGGATTTTGTGATTATATGAAAATAGTAAAAGCAAAAAAGGCTTCTATATATATTTATAGAATAATTGCATTTTGATTTATAATATATTTAGATTAATTATATGCTTGAAGGTAATAAAATTAAATAATTTATTTAATTTTTATTGCATGTTATATATAATGGTCTGAAATATGATCCAGAACATTTGGCAAAATAAAATTCGAAATTGCTTCCTTAAAGCTCTTAAAAGAATTTAATTTTTTTGCTTTTTAACCGCATAATAAATCAAAATTTTATTAACAAAAAGAAAACTAAACGATTATTATTATATGCTCGCATCAAAAATTATATCAAAAGAAAATTTAAATTCTAAAGAAATTCATTATCAATTGCATTATCAACTACAAAGTTGCGCATTTGAATAAAAGAAATTCAAACTATTAAATGGCTCGCGTGCGAAAGAACTGTTATAAGATTAATATATAAGTCAAATTTTTCTCGCATATATTAAGCATCAAACATGTAATAAGTTTATATATACTGTATACGATGAAATCTGGAATCAGAACTCATAAAAATAAAAAATAACCAGATTATTTGCCATAGCTTAAGTCTGTCTAAGTTTTGTCAAAATTTCTAATTAATATTTTTCGATAGGCTGAAGTTAGGTTAATTTTCTGGATACATGTACGTACAATTTCGTATTTCTAGTACATTTTGCACATACATACTCTACTTTTTTGCTACAGAAATAAATAGCTTGAAAAATTCGTATTTTCTTTGGATTTTTTAACTTAACTTGAAATTGTCTTCTTCTTAAAAACAATAAATTCTTTGCCAGGAAGTTGTTTAAAAACTTCAAGGTAATATGTTCCGGTATCCAATATAAGACATTCACCGATGCAATAGCTCAGTTGGTTGAAGCATGGTCAACTAAATGAATATTGTAAACGGGAGGTCGGTGGTTCGAACCTCCCAACTTCACAAATTAAAAATTTTCAGAAGTTTTTTTTCGGAATCAAGGAGATAAAATTACTTCTGCAATTTGATTTGTTGGGCCGTATAAAGATCGATAGAACGGGCCGGATTCCTTTTGAAACTGTATAGATCCCGTGTCACGTTGAATTTGACGGACAGATTCAACATAAATGTGACACACGTGGAAGCAAAACGGCATTTTGATGCTAAATGGGATTCTGAGGAAGAATCAGCCACTTTAACCAATCAACCAACCATAAGACATTTATATTTTTTTATAAAATATGTATACAATTTTCGAACCCTTATTTCAGTTATTTTCTTCGTTTTTATCGGTGCGATTTGGAGGTTTATAAATTAATTAATTGGATGCCTCTGATCATACTAGCATTAAGGTCTTGGGCTAAACCATTATCACTGTTTAATCTGATTACTAGGTTCTTTCATGACAAACCGTTTTTGATGTGAAATGTTGTCAGCATGTCGCAGCGATATATTGTTGTATATAGTAATCAGTACACTATATGAGGAACCCTATCAGTTGGTATCATATAGGCGGACAACGGGTTTTAGTGACTTCCGGGCCACAACAATCGCTTTTTAATAAACACCTCCGAATGAAAGGTGATAATGTGCAAATTTTTTGGCCCTATCGAGCCTCGAACCCACAACCTCTTGATTAAAGAGCCGTGACTTTACCCACTGCTCCATACTGGTTACTGCATATCACATAATATAACTATTAAACGACTATGGGACCACTAAAAACTCATTACCACCAAAATTTGGCCAAATCAGTCTACTGGTAAAAAACTTTCTCTATAGGGTAATATTTTTCGGCGATTTTTACAAACAAAGTCGTATGAGCGCCCCCTTTAGTCCTTGACCTAGAGACCCCAAATGAAATTCTAGAGTAAAAGACTACAAAAAACTGACCCCTACTAAAATTTGGCCAAATCCGTTTACTGGTAAAAAAAAACTTGCTACTTATATATGCTCATATTTTTAGCCCATTTTTAGGAAAAGATTCGTATGAGAGCCCCCGCTTGCACATTGCCCTTAAAACGCCAAATCCAATCTAAGAATATGGGACCTTTCAAAACTCATTCCCATTAAAATTTGGTCAAATCCGTCTATACTGGTAAAAACTTTCTTTATATGCTAATATTTTTCAGCGATTTTCAGAAAAAAAGTCGTATGGGAGCCCCCAAATCTTTGACCAAGAAACTTTAAATGAAATTATAGAGTATGCGACTACTAAAAACTGACCCCTACCAAAATTTGGCAAAATCCGCTTACTGGTAAAAAACTTTCACTATATGTTATTATTATTCGGCCCTTTTTAGAATCTCCGAATGTAATACCAGAACTACAAATTAGTAAAAACTCACCCAAACAAAATGTCGGCCAAATCCATCCACTGCACTAGTGTAAAACTTTCTTGAAGACAATATTTGAGGAATAGACGGACGGACAGACGGACGGACATTTTTTATTTTCTAGTTTTTTCTAAATCAGGACATTATCATAAAACGAGAAAAAAACATGGTCCCGGCAATTTGACCATTTTAACCTAAATTAAGGCTTGTACTTTTTTCATACAAACTCCATATATCATATGGATTTTTTTAATGAATAGTAAAAGCAAAAATTATTAAACTCGTAAATATTTAACTTTAAGCAAAATAAAATATAAATAACCAACATAAAATTATATATGTTTAATATATAATATGTTTATAGACTATCTAGGGAATATGTAAAATTTCAAACCAAAAACCCAAAGGAATAAATTAAAAACGGAAAAGTTTTTTGTATGAAAATTCTGTAGAGGCGTTATATTATAAACAATATATTTTTACATTACATTGTGAAAATCCACCAAATAAATAATTTAACGTCACATACAAAGAGTAAATTTTTGAACATAAGAGCTATAGGCTATATATATATAATATACCTGTCATAGCTTCCCGATCCGATATTACTATGGCGGGAAGGATATGACCAAATTTATCGGAATTTTGTTTTATAATTTTTAAAAAGATTGTGTAAATATTGCATGATTTTTCAAATCAGACAAACCATACCACAATTTTTAATAGGCTTTTGTTTTTTTGTTAATTTAATATCGTTAGAGATTGCAAAACCATGGAGGAACATATCAAAGATGTGTTGATTTCTTCATGCAATTTTAAAATTTAATATTTAAGATGCAAATCCCAAACAAAATCCATCAGTTTTTCTTGCTTTTTTTTATAAATAATCGCGGTTGAATGAGCTACCAGTGGCGGCTCGTTATTCTCGAAAAACTTGGGGCCCAAAATATTAAAAAATATATATCAAGCTATGTTTGTTAATGTTACAATTAAATCAATAATGATCGAAGGAATTTTCAATTTCTTTCAATCTATCGATAAAACGGCTAAAGCATTTGTTGTTCTTGTTCCATTGTACTGCGCAAAAATGTTTTTATTCCTTTTAACGTAATAAAACACCTTTCAGACCTCTATACGGATGCTATAGGCGTCACTAATAATGTTTTCAAAAATTGTCAACATACAACTTTGTTGATATGCCGGTCGTTGAAGTTTTTTGAAATATTGACTATAATATATCAACATGGAAAAATATATCCTTAAAAAAAATAAATAAATTCATGACTTTATAATAAATTTCTTAATTCAGTGACTTTACGAATAGTTATATCATAAAAATTGATATTCGTAATAATTTTATCAAAAACTTGGATGAAATTTACGTTGATATCATATACAGTTCGAATCGCACGAGAATGAAAATTCCATCTTGTCTATTATATTATATTAGAAGGAAAAAATCATTTGTAAGGTGTTAAAACATAGGAATAAAAATTGAAGTGCTCAGTGTAAAGCATTACAAAGATAATTTTCTCTCAAAAATACATTCATTGGACCGATCGCACCTGGACCTTATTCTCAGCAAAAACTAATACTAGCACACAATTTTTAAATAGAAAAAACTTATATAAAATACGATCATTTGTTCAATTTAAAATCATTAAATAAAAATTTGACCTATGAGACCGCACAATCAAAAACGGCGTAAACACGGACAAGCACCGGATCCTTGTCCTCGATGATGTAACATGAGAAAATCTATGGACTTGCTATTTTAAGCTTTACCTTTTTAAACAGTGACTATTTTTTCTATAGATCCACAAAATTCCTATGGAACTTCTTCATAAATTTTGAAACTTAAAAATCGCCAAATTGACTATTTGCAGCTAACTTATTTATCCATCGCGCAGGGTGTGGCGTATATTCGATTTACGAAAATATTTCAATATTATAATCTTATCTGCATATAGTATCGGCTCTTATGATATAATATTTTTTTATTCAGGTTTTTTTTAACAATTAAAAATAATTACACATAATAACAAGTAAGTTGTGTGCTATCTATAATACAATAATAAAATGATTTAAAATTCAGTAGCCGGCAAAATATATAATATTATATAGGTAGGTAGGCCACTTATGCTTGGCGTAAAATTATTCAGAAGATGACAAATTGAGTTTTAATCAGTATTATAATTAGTAATTATTGTAAGTATTTAAAATATATACAAACAAAGTGGTTCAAATGATTTAATGAATGAGAATATAATATTTAGCGAAGACGCAAACCTTCGCATGAAAATATTGCTATTTGAGGCTTGGTTTGTAAGTGCCTTCTATCATTGTATATAGAAATTTTAAACAGTACTGTCAGTTGCCGTTGTTGTCATCGTATAATAGATGGCTTTGACCCTAAAAACAACAACAAACATACTAAAATACGTCTGTTGATGCTTCAACTCAATAGATGGCTTTTCAAAGTGATATTACTATATAAATATAAATATTCTCTCGAAGGGCAAAAATTTAGTTAATTAGCTTTTACTATTTTTATAATTTTTGAATAAGAAGAAATGTATATGTCATATAGCAACTTAACCTTAAAGCATTGGCGATTATTTTATTGTTACTGTTTCTTCGATGACAATTTTCTTTTAATTTTTAAAATCATTATGTAAGATTTAAAATATTTCTTCAATAATTTAAAAAAATTTTCAATTAAAATAATAATAATATAATCTCTATTTTACACCTCGCGACATAAAATCATAATAATAGGAAAACAGAGCATTGTGTTTGCCGCACATAGAGACATCTTTATCGCATCCTGCCACCGCGCATATTATATTTTCTATGAAAATGTGTACCCCAAGATGAATAATATACCTTTATTCTCTTACATTTAAAGATGCCGAGTTTTCGTATCTTCTATTATTATAGACTATTTTATAATTTAAAAGCAACATGGCATAGAAAAAAATCCTATTTTTATACTTATTTGCAAAATATTCATAACTTTTATTTTATGTTATTGTTGTGGAGATATGATACAGCAATAATGACACATCAACAATGTTGTCATGCAGAGGAAATAAAAATATAATTATAGTGAGGGAAAACGATTGGAAAAAATGAGCCGAATTCAAATGCGCGGCAAGCTTTCGGAATGTTAAACAACACTTGGCGGTGGGCGGTCCCCACAGATCTCCAAAAACTTGAAAATTAGAATATTTAAGACAAATTGTCTCTCGGTTTTGTTATTTGGATGGAAAATCGCCAACTATATAATTACACGCCTCCAAGTTTTCGTTACCAAATGTCTGA
Organism: Diadocidia ferruginosa; assembly: GCA_027564275.1. Classification (NCBI taxonomy): domain Eukaryota; kingdom Metazoa; phylum Arthropoda; class Insecta; order Diptera; family Diadocidiidae; genus Diadocidia; species Diadocidia ferruginosa. The sequence continues at coordinate 7,821 of JANSTW010088224.1, read as the reverse complement.
GACGAATTCTAAAAATTTGCTATCCAGCCATAATATCAAACGAGGATCTGTGGAGTGAAACTTGTGTTGAAAAAATTAAAGCAATTATGTGAGAGTGCGATGGCGGACATTTGTGGATGCCCTATGCTCCTACGTCTAGGAGTAAAGGCCAAAATGTAACGATGAATATACTTCATGATCCTAAAATAAAAATGTATATAACTTTCTTAAATTAAATGAGCTTTAGGCCTATTACTGACCGGCTCTGTCCTATAATGGAAAGAAGGCTGATTTTTTCCAAATTCTTTATTATAGTAAATTTGCAATCTTTTTGCAAAGTTTCAGTCTTTGACAATTAATTTAATTTTTTTAAACAAACTTGACTGACAAGACCCGTCCTAACGAACAATTCTTGATTGACTAATTTACTTGGTAAAGTTTTAGCTATAATTTTTTTATATATAAAAAATTGAGGGTCTGCTGATCAGATTGGAACTAAAGGAAGGATGACTAATATTATAATATGTAATTTGTAGCCACAAAGCAAAGTTTCAGCTTTTGTCGATTCATTTAATTTAATTTTTATTATTTATTTAAATCGATATTGATGGATTAGGTAAATATTTACACATAACCAGTAACACAGATAGACTTTCACATCTGGGCTATCACCTTTCATTCGCAGGTGTTTAAAAAAAAGCGATCGCAGTGGTTCGGAAGTCACTTAAAGCCGTTGGTCCGCCTTTATGATACCAACTGATAGAGTTCCTCATATTGTGTAAAACCCGCCCCACTGATCACTAAAAAATATGGCTAGTGCGAGTTGCTGACAACACTCCACCTTTGTTATAGTCAAAGATATAGTCGTCATTGAAAACCATGGTATCAGATAGAAAAAAAGGATAAAATGCTCCCTATGCTCCCTCGCTTTAAAGTAAAGGACACGATGATGATGATGAGTAACACAGACTTTTTAAAGAAAATTTCAAGCAAAAAATTATAAGAAAAAAAATTGTCATTTATACCCACAAATTTATAAATTTATTAATGAAATTAAATAATATTTATATTTCGTTACGTTACATTACCGTGTTTCCTGTACACGTACAGTGCGCACACTATATCCGGCCAACAGTGATTTTGTTAAGTTAAATTATAAGAAAATAAATAACTGAACTAGCGGCATAGCGATAAGAATTTTTCTTAAGAAAAAATCTAATTGACAGTGCAGCAATCAGTGGCGAGTGTTAGATTTTTTGAGTGCGGATATAGCAATTAAATACTTGAGATGATGATGACTGGTATAGTATATTGTTTGCACGAGTCAGATTTATTTTTTTAATTTTTATGACGAAATCACAAATCTTATTACTATAGTCATTTTTTTTATTCTCAACATAGCCTTTTCTGCAGGACTCTGTAGATATATAAGGTAATGTTACAAATTTAAACTTATATCTTTTATATATCAAATAAGTTTTTGGCAAACAATCTGAACATATAGAAGAATTAAAAATCTTAGAAGTGTGTGGAGTTGCTATACAGAGTTATTCCAATCGCTGATAAAGTTAATAGATAACAGAAACTAACTTGAACATCGCTGTTTAACTCATATTTTTGAGATAAGATTCACAATATATAAAATTAATAATAAATTACATAAATTATAATTTAATAATTATTACCCGGCAGTTATGAATTTCACATGTATAATATGCATTTTAATTACATACAAAAAATCCAAGTATATATATATATCAAATTATGTAAAGTTCTAAAAAAATTGTACAGAATATCTTTTATTTACCGCCAGTTGTATATTGGTAAATCAAATCATTAAGTGATTAAAAACGTTAAATTAAAAGCTTTCAATTATTTTATTTTTTGTTATATACACGTAACTATGTAATTTTACAATTTCCCAAAAAAAACATTAAAAGCTAAAAATTCTTTCAATTTAACTGATTGCGGAAGATAAATGGGATTATCTACACGACGTATGTTGTTTTGTGGTTGAGTGGCAGAAAAAAATCTGTATAATAGTTAGTTACAAAAATATTTTATATTTATTATAAAAACAAACAAGGATAACGCAACTTTACATTTCGCCTACATCCGTGTTAGATACATTAAATTAATGTAATGTTAAAGTGTATAGTGGTAGCATGGCCAGGTTACGTTTTTATGTACAAAAGGTCCAGAGATCGATCTTCGGTTTAATTTTTCTTCAATTTTATTCGAAAGTAAAAAAAAAAACGTATTAGAGGAAATAGTTGACTTTTTTCTCGTTACTGTTTTTACGATGAAAAATAATTAGTCTGGAACTTAAAAACAGTTGAACTGTAATTAGGCTGGGTCTTAAAGATTTTTTCATTATTAATTTTGGATTTTTTTTGTTGGTATTTATATGAGATATACTCATGTAAATTTTATTCAAAATTGATTGTTCATGAGAAAATAGCTAAATATAATTAATAATAAATATATAAGCAATAAGCATATCGTTTTTCACACTAATAAAAGATCAACTTTAGCATTTTAAATTTTTTATATAATTGAAAAAATGGAATACGCCTCTTTACTGGGTAACTCAAAACTGAAAACTGAAAATAATTCAAACAAAAAAAATGTATCAGAGTTACTCTTCAGGGGAGTAAAAAATCCAATTTAGGGAAACAACAAACAAAAAATCCAAGACGTGTGAAACCTATAGGTTTAAATAAGCTCTTAACAAACACGTTGACAAAATTTTGTATTTTTTAAGAAATGTTGTAATAAATATGAAACGATTTCTAAAGTTAAGTTAAATAAAAATATTAATTGCATAAAAACGTACATAAAGCTTTCAATGCTACCTGGTTACCACAGCATGTACTAAAGGACCAGATTCTTTGATACAAATATATGTATGATGAATGCAATGATTATAGTTTCCGGTGAAATAATAATAATAAAAAACTATAAAATGTGTACATTGTACAAATAATATCCTTAAAGCTTCAGCTCTATAATATGTACCTGGCTGAAATTTTAGTCAGTATATGCGAATTTGTTGAGTACTCGCACCACCACCTCTTATTATATATTATTCTGCCTGCGATGGTAGCAAATATTTTATATGATTGTGTAACCACCTCTATAATAATAATAATACATCATTTTACTGTGTACCGAATAGTATACTGCGTTGTTGCTTTTTTATGTTTTATTTTATTTGTTTTTATTGTATTTTATCCCTGGGTAAACAACAAAGTTTCAGATTAATAAAATGTATTTTAAATTATATAATGTTTGAAAATGTTCAAAAAAATAAACTTAAAATGGAATGGTTTGTATGGTATATATTATGTGGAATGATGCAGCTTTTACCTGCGATATATGGAAGGGTAGCAATATGAAATACTTTTTCTCCCCTAACAATTCATCATATTATTTCCACTATATAATATGTATGTATATTGATTGTTATAACGCAGTTTGTAAATTCTATATTATCTGAACATAGAAAACAAGAACCTGTACGTCATATATATATATATTTTTGTAATGATGAAAATAATAAAATAAAAATCGTAACATGATGCTGCGATATAAAGCCAATACTAATGTGAGCTTTTATTTTCCAGAGAAAAAATCAAAACTAACTAGGTTTATATATAATTTGGAAAAATACATCATAATTAAATAATTACATGTTATATTCTGCAGTGTGTGCCAAAGTAAATAATAGAATATATGATTCCCATTGCTAATTATAAGTTAAAAATTTCGTTTATTGGTAAAGTTGATCTTTTATTAAATTTTTTTTTTTTTTAAAGTAAACTTTTTGTTCGTTCTGCGTTTAATATAACTGAAGGTCGGTGTTATGTAGCAGTGAAATATTTGTTATTAAAAAAGAAAAAGAGCTGTACTTTCAATTTACAGTAAAACCACTAGACTAGCGTAATCCTTAATTTCTTTCTAATATTTAAAACAATATTTGTTCGTCTTAATGAAGGATTGGAAAAATAAATTTGACTACTTAATTATTATTATTAAAATGATAATGATGTTGATGATGAATGCTAATGCAAATATGTAAAAATTGCTTCATACCTTGCTTAAAGAAACGTTTCGTGTTGTTAAACAAACATCATCAGAAAACTCTTGTAGTAAAAAAAAATTAGAAAAAATAATTGTTTTCTTGTTTATTATGAAAAACTTGAATACATTTGTCGGAAGTTTGGTCAAAGACTAATTTTATTTTTAGGCACGGTCTATAAAAAAATCAAAGCATTAGGTATTCTTATTCTTATTTATCAGTATATATAATAATCGCATATTGTAATGAATTGAAATAAATATATTAATAACATTGACCGAACATCTGAAAACTAAATTTATTCAAGTTTGAAAAATAATATTTTTTAATGAACTAAGTAGAAAATTATTTATAAATATTCGCAGTAAAATGCTCATTACTCACATAATAATATATAAAAATATCCCATACGAATAATTATTGCTTATAAACATTATCCGCATAAATTTAATATATATAAACGCATAAAGCTTTATTATATAAATACAAACAATTCTACAAATCTCTGCTTAATCCCCAAAGGATTTATACTTTGCTTGCTATAGTTATATAAATATAATAAATTCAGTAGGACTGATTAACACTAAAATATTTACTAACTTTGCTATATATTATGTACAATGTACACATATATATATATATATATATATATATAAACGTTAACCACTTCATATATCTAACTATAATATTATTTAGACTTGCACTTCTTATCAGAATATTTTATTATTGTATGAGATTTATTTGCGTCACTACACTGTTAGAAAAAAAATATTACTTACGCAGTAAATTTGGTCAAATTAAATCAACATAAATTTAAAATACTATCGAATATAATATACAAAATTAGTCTGAATTTTAACCAATTTAGGAAAACATTATGCAGATTCAGATTCCAAATTTTAAATTATAATTTTTAAGATCAGAGCCATCGAATCACGCATCCAAGATTTTGTCAACAAAAGCTTAAGAATTTTTTCAAATATATTGTACCGAATTGTAACCTTCAACTAAGATCTGTGGTGAAGACAGATGAAAGTGTAATGAAAAGGAAAAGAAAATGGGTTTGAATCGGACAATCGCAGACTTTCTTCTGTTAAAACTTTCTGCTTAAATAATTTTATGTTCATTGTTCAAAGATCATCATGAGTTCGAATCTCGTGCCCACCAATAATATCAGGAAAATATACTTAAATTTTCTTTCTTTCTCTTTTAGTAGAAATAATTTCTTAATATGACGACTAATCTTCAGTTTGTACGAATTTGTGCTTTTCAAATTTCAATTATGACGCAGCGAGAAACTTTTCACATAATTATGAATGAATGTCAAACATAAATTTAAAGTTAACATTTTATTACAAAACCCGATAACATAGAGATATTATTGAGATTAAAATTATGTTATTTAAAATTTCGTGCCATGATAATGTACCATCATCATAACTAAATGATATTGTCCTATATATTACCATAGCTCTTCTTTTTAATATTATATAATGATTCATATAAGTGAAAGATATAATTTTCCTTTTGCATAATAATAAGTATAATAAAATGCATCATTTAAAGTACTTAATAATAAGCTATGTCAAAATAACACTGCACTTGTCTTTTGAAATATTTTCTAGATAGAATGATGCGAAAACCGCAGTTGCTTATGTTTCATATCGTCGATTCCAATGACTAGTACGACAACTCTGTTTTGTTAATTTTTTTCTACATTGATTTAAACATTGAAATAAATGTACAAGAAAAAAACAATGTTTTAAATTAAATTATAAAATAAATAATTAAATTATTGACAAAATTCAAAAAAATAAAAAATATATATGAAAAAAAAGTTCCATAAAAAATTGTTCTTAACTCTTATGTGCAATATTATGTTTTGATGTAAAATTTATTTTTTATGTTCGTAAGATACATCAAATCACAAAAAAAAAATGTTTTCCTATGAGTAGAATTAATTCACGTGCGAAAGGGTTAATGTTCATTCTTGTAATGTATAACACAAAAATAATATGATAACTCTATAGTTATCATACTTGTCGTTGAGACCAAAGATATATATACGTGTATATGCTAAAACATATAAAATATTTTTGAACAATTAGTAAGATATGTAAAATGATAATTTTAGTAAAAGAGTCATCATAACTTTAAGAAAATTTAATTATCTTAAAATATCATATTCGTTGTATATAATAATAATATAATAAATATATTGTTATTTATATATGTATCGTAACTGTATATACATTTTTATAGTTTGTTAAATAAACCGCCAGCAATATATCAGTATTAAAATATCTCTCGAAAAATATGATGTGCAAAATATTTTAAATAATTATTAAATTCAGACAAATATATTTGTGTTTTGCTATGGGGAAAAAATGTTTACAATATTAATAATGCTTATATGTACTATATAGATTATAATGTAAAAAATGTATTGCAATAAAAGATGTGAGGAATTTTAAGCATCTTACATATTATTATATAGTAGTTGCGATGACATAATCATATTTAATAATAATTTCGGGATTATATTAACAATATTATTTAGTGATTCACATAATTTAAGTATGATATAGAATTTATAAAATTTAAAAGGTTTTGTTTTCTACAAATTGTTAAATTTAGCTTTACCTAGTATTTATATATTTGAAAGCAGGCATTATGTCTAATTTAAAGCAAAATTAAGTCGTCTATTGAGCTGAGATTACTCTAATCAGAATCAAAATATTTTTAGGGTAATACAAAGAAGTTGTGGTCCTCGAGCTGACGAATTTTAAAATAAAACAGTAATCATTTCATCGTATATAACGAAATTTTTGAAATGATATAAAAAAACACAAAAAAAATAATATACAACCCTCAACAAAAATATTTTTGTTCTAATCGTACTGTCTTTGAACAGTGCTGAACCACTATAATATATAAGTACTAAGTGTATAACATATAATTCAATTATATGATTGAATTACATTAAATTGTGTATATTATAAATTAGATAATATTAATTATTAAAATATTTACCTTCATAACTGCAGCTTAATTAATCAAGTATTTTATATCAATGGCCACTTTAACCATATTATGTTGTATACATTACAAATATATATATATATATATATTAATTATATAACCAATAAACCAATAAAATACAAACCAAACTAATACCCAATTATTTATAATGTTTAAATAATAAAGTTTAAAACAAAAAATCCTATTTTGATATTATATATATATGAGGTTTTTTGTATGTTCTGCTCGAATCTCCATACACTTTACATTGTAGCGAGTATATGATTAGATATGCAGATCAAGCAATTCAGCACATTACCAAGCATTGCCTATATGGCGGTGATATAAAATTATATTCACAACTTATATTAAAACTCAAAATATGGCATTATAGTACCATTTACATAGAACTACAATACAATATGCAGGTTAAATTATGTCAGGTATTGTAAAATACGTTTTTTTTGTTTTTTTTTTAATGTTTTTATAGTTATAGTATATTTACAACCGAAAGATTTGCATCGGTGGAAACTTAAAGTTAACCCTCAAAAATGCGAGACAATCCTTATTAGACCTCCATTAAGGGGCCTTTCAAGCGAAGTTCAGCGTAATTGGAGAAACTTTGAGATCAAAGCCGATGTAAATACCACAGAAACAATTCCCCACAAGGAAGTTGTCCGATACCTGGGAGTACACATTGACAAATATCTGTATTTCAATCATCACATCAACTCGAAGAT
>JANSTW010088113.1:0-18883 GCA_027564275.1 Diadocidia ferruginosa | reverse complement strand
AGCAATATCATTGTTTTGCAAGCCTCTATCGATTTGCTATCGAGTTAGGTCAATTAAAAAATGTTTGAGAAAAAATTCGAAAAATCGTAGAATTAAAAGGGATTTTTTTCAAAAATTTAAATTGACCGAAGTGGATGAAAAAAATCAACAAATAAAACACATAAACACATAAGCTATACACTGAGAAAACACAATAAACTAATATACATATAAAATTGTAGATAAAGCAACAAAAACAAAGCGTTGATATTGCGTGTACAGTGAAATTTTTTGCTGGTTACCGAAAATGGTACGACGTTTAGTGCCAAAACAATCGAATTTATTGTATTGACATATTGTACAGAAATTTTATATAACTTTTTGTATTTTTTATTCTCAGAGTTGTAATTAATTGTACTCATAGACTCCGTTTGTACAGATTTTCATTTTGCACAATTTTAATACTTTATCCATTTGCATGAGCATAGAGAAAGTATAAAGGGAAAATAAAATAAAAATAATGTCTTTAATTTCTTCTTTTTTTATTATTTCTAAGTATTATAATAAATATTTTTAATTTTGATTAAAATTGAAAGTTTTATTGTTTAATTTGCAATTTATTTTTAAATTTATTCGAATGTTAAATGTAATACCTATAGTAGAACACCGGGTTGCACTTGTACAAAATGTTGAATTTCAATAAATTATTGCTAAATATTTTTTTTTAAATAAATATGATGACTGAATGATTTAAATGGTCGAAAACGATGACAAGAATTGTGTAATTGAACATTTCTTTTACTCTAAAGCGAGGGAGCATAGGGACCATTTTACTCTTTTTTCTATCTGATACCATGATTTCCATTGACGACTACATTAAAGGTGGAGTGTTGTCAGAAACTCGCAAGTAACCATATTTTTTGGTAGTCAGTAGGGCGGGTTTTACACTATATGAGAAACCCTATCTATACAGCTTTTTGTATCTTAGACTTAACGTGACTTCCGAACCACGGCGACCGCTTTTTTTTTAAAACAACTGCGAATAAAAAATGTTATCTCAATTGTTAAAATTCTTTGGCCTTGCCGAGCCTCGAACGCACGACCTCTTGAACACAAAGCCGTGATGATAACCACTGCTATATGCTGACTACCATACCAAATCCATATACTTAAAAAAACACATTTTTGGACATAGTTTATATGCGTCTTTTAGTTTTTTTAGCAAGAATAACTATCCCGATCCCGATCCCATCACTCCTTCATATAGAGAAATGTGGATTTTTTTCTCTAATTTTATTCTCGTTTGGTAGAAATGATAAAATTGTCTGGTCCGGTTTTGTTCTCAGAAGATAACTATACGAATGTTAAAAGCTTTAAAAAAACATTAGTATGTCTTTTTCGTATAAAAAATTTACGTAGAGCTTCGCCCAATAAGCTTAATTTACATTTATACAGGGAAAGATCCTTGCAATTTTTTCCTCTTCTTCATAAAACATAATTTTTTTTGAACGAAATTTAAAATTAATGGAAAAACTCCTATACTTTTACAAGCATTTTTTTAGAAACTTACCTTTCTATAATTTTTTCTAAAAAAATAATTAGGTTAAGGTACCTTATATATAGGAAAAATAAAACAAAGCGCTTTTTTAGTATTTTTTTAAACAAACATTTTAATAATAAAAATATGAGTTTCACATTAAATATTTCTTTTTTTGGTTTAGAGTATATAATTTTACATTTAATAAATTATAGCGAATTTTTGGTTTCGATTGAGGGGGTTTTCAAAATATTTTCGGAAATTAACAATTTTTTTTTGACTGATGAGGTTCATTTTATATTGCGGAAATGTCGTTAATTTTTTTTGACAAACAAAATTAAGTTGTAAATTATCATAATAATATGTGAGTGGTATTTTTCCAATTTCTAGGTAACATCATAGCTGATAGATTATTGATATCAGAAAAGTAAAACTCACATATAAAATGGTAACATTTTTTGAATTTTTTTTAACAGTTTTTTACATAAATTTTTGATTTATCAATATATAATAAAAATGTTCTCTTTATTTATATACATGTAGAGATGTTTAAGTATTAAAATGATTTTAATCCGTTTTTTGTTCTGATTTATACGAAAAAAATTGTATTTATTTTGAGTTTTGAAATTTAAAAAAATTAAATATTTATTGTTTTTCTTTGTATATAATTGAGGTAGTTTATTTTCATCAATTTATTAGTTATAAATAATTTGTACTATTGATTTCATTGAGAGTTTTCTGTTTTTCTTTTCTTTAAATTTGAGTCAGAATTTTCTATATACCCGATTTCTATATATATTTTCATTTTTTTTTTGTATTTTTACATTTAATATATTTTATATATATACGTATTTAACCCTGTAAATTCTACACAATATCGAATATAAAAAAAAACATATTTTTAAAATTAAAATGTGTTGAGCATAAAAATAGAAATTAATTTTTTTTAAATATAATTTATAAGAAAATTTTGATTATTTTGCAAATTTTGTTGAATAAATATAAAATAGTAACTAATATTTAGATGTTAAAACTAAAAAAAAACATTTTTTTTTAAATTAATTTGAAAACTATTTAACAATTTTGAATTTTGATGTGGTTTTTAAAATTATTTTTTTTAACAAAACGCATCAAAACTCAATGAAAAAAAAAAATTATAAAAATTATTTAACAGCTCTGTATACATATATTATATAGGTAGTTAAGTCTATAACTATTTACAAAATTAGAAATAATAGAAAAATTATACAAATAAAGTGGCACATACGTTTTGTTCTTTTCTTCTTTAAATTAATTAATTAATTTTTTATATAATTGATTTTTTTTAATATAAACTTTAGCATCTTTTAACCTTTTTAATTATTTTTTTTTTACAAATTATTTTCTTAACTAAATACCCACATAATATTAAATGCTAATTGTATCTATAGATATATGCATGCAATTTAAATTAAATAATTTGTACACTACATTCATTCTATATAAGATAATTAATAATTAAAATAAAATTAAGGATATGAGATTTTCGGTCACGCTTCTATGTATAGTGCTGCTAAGTCACGAGGTTTTCTCGCATGACTGAGCCACTATGCTTAAGAATTATGTCCTTTTTTAATTTTATTTTAATAGAAATCAATTCCTTTAATTAATACAATTATATGTAATTTTTGAAAATATGACTTTATATGTGTATTTACATAACGGTATGCTCGAATTAATCTATATATATACATAAAATGGGGATATTTAATTAAATATTTTCTTTTCACAATCTTATCAATATAATTTTATATAAAGGTTTTTCTTATTTACAATTATTTAGTGAATATTTTATATTACAATATATTAGTTTGATTCTATAAATTGAATTCGAGATTTCGATGTGTAATTTTATTAGATGATGACGTGTTTTTTTGTTGTAGTTTTAATTTTAAGATTTCCAATAACTGAATTTAAAGTTCAACTTAAAAAAAATCTCTTTCTTGTTTTGAAATATTTTTTCATCCTAATAATTAGGTTGCCCAAAAAATTTAGAGATGAACAAAAAATGATCATGCAATCCTGCATCTTTCTTCGAAAAACACATTTGTTAATTTAGAAAAAAAGCATTACATAAGAATAAAATACCCCTGCTGTGATCCGGTCATCCTGCACCGCATATCACTGCACAAAAGTAAATTATATACAAATTATACTTAAGAAAAAAAATTGAAATTCGACGCCAAACCATATTATCCTTAAAATAAATCTCAAATTTATCTTTCAAATGCATACCATACTATAATACAATCGAATTTCGATTTCACTACCTGCGCGCCAAAAAATCATATAAGGAAAAGGAAAATGGACTTAACCGATTTTTTTTCAAAATCTTTTTAATGCATTTCAATGAAAAAATTGTTGTTACCACTGACACACAATGTGTGGGATTTTTTCTCTCTTTGACTAATTTTATATCAAGTGTGGAATTCGCATCGTATTTAGTGATAAGCAGAAATACAAATCTTTTTAGACATGTTGAATTTTTTTGCATATTATGCATGCTAATTCGATCGATTTTTTTTATCGAAAAACTAATCTAGGAACATACTTTTTTCAGATACATAAAGTTAACAATTTTCGTGAATTTCATATAAGAGCTATACCCGATCCTGTGGAGTGAAAGTCTTGATATTACAAAAAATTTATACAAAAACTATACAAGGCTACCAAATAATGAATACCGTAGCTCCCGTAAGAACGATATTTCTTTAAGGACAATATATTTTTCCCGACAGACGGATAAAGATATTTTAATTTTTCATACTAAATTTAATGAAAGAAAAATTTTCTATTTCTTAAAAGTTATTGGAAAATACAAGACTTTTCTTTATTCCGCATACTAAATGCATATAACAGAGAAAAAATGCCTTAAAAAAATTATTTTGTTTTACTTATCCCAAAACAAATAAATGTGTTCTAGTTAAATTATGGCCAATCTATTTTTCCTCACTGTTTGTCGTCGGCATTTTATTTTTTGTATTATTTTATGACTCTAACGTTGACCTCGAAATTTTTGCAAAAATTCGCATTTTTTCAAAGCTATGTTTACCTTATGCATTATTGCAAAGACCACAATTGGAGCATAAAATTATTTATGGTTATTCAGATTTTTTTGTATGCACAATATTTTCTTTCAAGGTTTCTTCTGGTCATTTGTTTTTTGGGTCTATTTAGAGCATGTAATTTGCTAGCTTATCGCATGAATCAAATTGTATATGGACAAAAAATTTGCATACATATTGTTAGCTTGTTGCAAAAAGGTCTAGTTTAAATATGGCTTTTATTGCATTTTTTTACGATTTTCAAATTAAATTTATGACCCTTTTGTCTGCGTTAGTTGTTACGTGGTGTAAATAATTTTTTTTCTTTTTAAAATAGAGTAGAATTTCTCGAAATGTTTACATAACTTTTAAGTTACAAGAAAACCAGTTTTCGCAAATTAATAAATAAATAAAAAAAAATAGATTTTCAGATCATTTAGTTCAATTTTTTTTGTGTAAAAACGAATTTTAATTTAAGTTTCTCGGTTTAAAAAAAAAATGGACTTTCGAGTTTAGCCAATTTCGATGAAAATATTCAAGAAAATATGAACTTAATTATCCCTAAAAATTATTGTTCAAATTTATAATAAATCGGTTACGTCAGAAATGTTTATTAAAATTTTCCACAATAAAGGTATATTCAAAACTCAATATTACGCACAAATAACTGTATGAGAAAATACGATTTCATTGATCGCCAACATTAACCTTTTATCAAAATAGCAATTGAATGGCTGTGTCCCTATGGGGTTAAATAGGAAGGGTAACACATTATTATTATTATTATATGGCATAAAACGACTTTTTTCTCTTGTGTGTATTGCATAATAATAAAGAAACCCGTATATATAGTAAAATAAGAATATAATATGAAGAGACACAATATACATTTAACCGACCGGCCGGCCGGCCGTCCAGTCGGCCATCCGTTAAAACCCAACCCAATGTATATGTGTGGAATTTGTTTTGTTTAGTCGATCGCCCTTTCCAAATGCGTCTAGCCATTGTCCCGCACCACTATACATATATGTCCATATTGTGCGTGTTTTTTTGTATTCTTCATATATATCCTTTTTTATAATATATTCTTCTTCCTTATTTATATTTCAAAGGATATTATGTAAAATGTGTGCTGCTATATTATAGGGTCATATGTTATATAAATGGCCATATATAAAATGTTATTTGATTTTTCCGTATTATTGTTATCCTTTTTTTTGTATCACACCGATTTGTGCAATTTTTTCAAATTTAAAGGATATTTAAGGATTATGAAAATATTAAAACTTATTTTGTTTTTTTTTAAAGAAACACATACGTTTATAGGATTATTTGGAAATAATCTCGAGAGCCTGTCTTAAATCGTATTTATATCATCAAAAATGGCCGTAAAACTACAAATTATATAATATTGACGATTATTTTATTGAAGAGGCTTATGAAAAATACCGAAACGTATATTTTTTTCCCTTATTTTCTGAAAGATAAAAAATTGTTTTCTTTAATAAATTTTAACTTTAATTTAACTAGATTTTGGACTTTTTCCAAAAATTACATATAGCTATTTATTTCTGTATAGGATACAAGAAACAAATCGACTGAAGAGGCTATCAGAATCGAACGAAACGTATTTTAAAATAATATTTTCCCGATGAAAAAAAAAACCGAAAACTAAAAATATAAAAATAAAAAACCGTTTGTTTAAATTAAAAAATAATTTTTAATAACAATTATATAATAAAATTAAATGAACAATTAATTGGTCGAATATATAATAATAATATAAGGTACACTTTTTCTACATTCTACTATATACTTTAAAAATTATTATTAGAAATCTTAGAAAAAACGTAGTAAATAGTAAAAAAAAAAACATCATCACCTAAAACCGAAATTGTGTGAATGAATATAATTGACACACACACGAAAATCTCTTGCACCAAATTGGCGAAATATCAGCTATTGAATGAGGAACTTGTATACCATGTTACAAAAATTCCCGTATTACGAATATTATATACGAACAATCCATAATTTTTTATTTTATGAACAATACAAAATTTTTCGTAGATTTTTAAATTGGAACTTAAAAATGAGAAAATTCTAAATTAAAAAATATATCATATAATTATGAAATTATGAAATTTTTTCTTTTATATTGTTTTATATTATTTTTATTTTATTATTTAGTTTATTTATATATTTAATTTCCCTGATAGTGTTTTTGTTTTTTAGTTTTTTAATTTGGTATTTTAATCTAGATTTGTTTTTTATATTTTTAAAATTAAATTTTTAAATATTTTTTTAATTATAGTTATATATGGGAGGCTATTTACATAAGTGTATTTATATGGCAATTTTTGACTATATTTTTTTTTGTCGAGTCGTTGAGGTTTTTTTTTTAAATTTAATTTTTAAATGATGGATTATAACGTTAACTCTATACATTTATATTTCTTTGTACATTTTCTTTCGTTTTTTAACTAAAATCTAAAATTTTTCTTGGCATTTTAATTTTTTGGTATAATTTTTTTAGAGTTTTAATTTTAAATTAATTTTAATAATTATTATGCACAATTTAACAATTTAAATGATCATCTATATAGATAGTGTTTACCTTGGTTTAGAAGGTACATATATAGAAGCGGTTCAACAATGATGTTCAATTTTTAGGGGTAACGGTGAGGATGCGTGATGCAATTCACTGTAGTGTAATTGTTTTTGGCTGCGTCCGTGTTTGTGGTACAGAGAGGCAGCATCGTCTAAATCATCCAGATCGTCATCGTGTGAAATGTTCGAACGAGGTGAATGCATACTTAGGTCTTCGGGTTCGGTTTGTACGGGCAGGATGGTGGTGGGCATTATGTGGTTGATGTGAGATGGCATTCTTAGTATTCGTCGAACATCGTGCGATTTACGATTACGCTTTTCTAATTCGGGACCATCTTCGGAAAGGTCTAGCGGACTTTGCATTGAATACTGATGTAATGAGGACGATTTACTTAGATCCAATGACATTTCACTTGCATCCGATCGAGAACTGGCCGACAGAGACATGGCAGGACTCATGGCCGGTATTTGTACGTTAAGACCAGCATTGGCGCCACACCGATGATGAACTAAATGGTGACGTCGTCGGAAGCGTGTTTGGCACAGTTCACATTGAAAAGGTTTCTCGCCATTATGGATCAACATATGCGCTTTCAATTGATTTGAATCGGAAAACTTCGATTTACATATTTCACAAGTGTAGGGTCGTTCACCAGTATGCACCCTCAAGTGACGTCGTAAATTGGCAACTTGAACAAATTGACGATCACAATGACTACAATGATATGGCTTTTCGCCCGTATGCAATCGCATATGTGTTTTAAGATGATGATCACGGGTGAAGCGTTTGTTACATTCGGGACATTTAAATGGTTTTTCACCAGTGTGGGTTCGTTCATGATTCTGCAGTACATGTTTGTAGCCAAATGATCGTGAACAGGTTTTGCATGTAAACACTTTATCTCTTGATGGATCTTTCGGGGCATTTGGCAGGAGAGCTGGTGACGGATGATCCACTGAACCGATTGATTGTGGCGATGAACCTGACGTTGGTGGACTTATTGGACCTTGGCCCAACAGTTCGTGTTGATGTTGTTGCATCGACATGGGTATGTCCATCGGATGTGAAGATGTGTTTGTGAGTGATGACGGTGGTGTCATCAGTTCTTTTTTAACCGAAATTCGAGATTTTTGTTTAGCCGGTTTTTTGGACGATGTTAAAATGTCTGTTGTGGTTGACACAATATTATTATTGTTATTGTTTATTTTCCTAACACTTTTTACACTAAGAGACGGTGAAATCGGTGATATTGGTGGCGAGGCTGGATTTGATGCACCCGCACTATGTTGCATTGGCCAAAAACCGAATAACGATGGATTTGTTGGAAAGTAATTTGTAGCTGCCGATGCTGCTGCCAGAGAGGCACGCATAGGTATCGGTATTTGTGATGCCATAAAGGCAGCAGCACTACGATTTGCTGCCGATGCCATAAATTGTGGACCTAACATTGGAAAATTGCCACTGGCAAATAATCGCGAATACATTGCTGCTGTGTCGCTGCTCATGGTTGGTGGTGATACGGACATTCGAATATCTTCTTCGTGTTTCATGTTTGCAATGGCAGCTTCTAATCCTGGAAAGGAAGAGGAAAAGTTATTAGATTTGATATAGAAATTCTTATTCTGAATATATTATGAGAATTATTTTTCGTATATAGAAGAATTATTTGAACACAAAACTTTGGCTTTCCAAGATATTCGAGCTTAGCGGTCTTATTTATTTTAATCACAACAATTTAATTTTAAATATTTTAAAATCTGTTTGTTCGCTTGGCGTTTCGTTCAATAATATGAACTTCTTCGGTCGATAAAGATAATATTCTTATAATACAAAACTTTGGATTTGGGAGAGTCACCCTTAGACCACTGCGAGATTTTTGCAAAAAAATATTTATGCAACTTTAAAATACAAAATTTCAATATTTTTCTATAAAAATATGTAAACCATAACTAAATGTTAAGAAAATTTATACTAGCAATTTTTAAATTATTCACTTGAATGAATGCAAACATCAGTTTAAATTTCTTAAAAATAGAAATTCTTATATTTTCTAGGAAAAATAATTTATTTATTATAAAAAAAGGAATATAATTTTTATAGAATTGCATATATATATAGGTACTTTATGTATAGATATCAATAAATCTTTATCCTTTTCTAAATATATGCGTAACATTAAATGCAACAAATATGTACAACTCTTATGTGAAATAAATCCGTTCAATCAAATGGAAAAAAATTGGAAATTCAAAAGGATATTTTCGTTCCTCATTGTTGTATAAATATTATGTTACTTACTTTAATAAACCAATAACTATATATAATATTGAACATCTTTAAAATATAAATGATTATTAACAGTATTTGTAATATGTATAGGTATATAAAGAAATCTATATATCTTTTGATTTTATTTATTAGTTTTGTTTGATCAACAACAACAAAAAATGCAAGAAAAAGGTCTTCCTTATATATAGCGACAGACAAAGAAATTATTTTTGAAAATTTATTTAATCAATTTGTTTGTTGATGGTTATCAGCCAGCTATAAGTCTATTATAATAGAAAGAGCACACTTTTTGATTTATTTTTTTCTTACGATTTTTGTCAAAATGACAACATCTTATACGGTTGAAAAACGACACAACATACGTATTTATGTAACAATGTAATTAAAGCAAGGACTTTATCGTACTAATAAGTTTTTTTTAAAGAAATTAAGAAATTGTTTGTAGGCGTTTTAGATTTCGAAAGTTGTAGTATGTTTATGAAAATTTTTTCCGACTGATGAGGACAAATTTTCATGTCGAAATGTTTTTTTTAATACTAAAAGGATTATTCTAAACGATATCATTAAAGAAATGTAATAAAATTATTCTATAAAGATTAAAATGATTTTACAAAAACTATAAACGATATATTTTGAAAGAAATGAAATTAACTATCCACTGATGAGGAATCAATTTTTGGGCGAAATTGTATTTTATCTAAAAGTTTAATAAACGTTATCTTTAAAAAAAACTACTTCTATAAAATCAAAATGTTGTTTTGGAACTTTTTTTTATAGAAAACAATTACATTTCGTCAGTGGAAAATATCCTCATCAGTAGGGTATAGAAGCACTGATGAGGATATTTTTTACTGACAAAATGTAATTGTTTTCTATAAAAGAAAGTTTTGACAAAAAAAAAACTTTTTCTGACTAAACTTAAAGTTATGTTATGACAAAATATGAACCATTAAAGTTTTGGTTAAACAAAAAAATTACCTAGAAAAATGTCAAACATTTATTTTTCGATTGTTTACTATATGTATAAGAAAGATGCTTAGATTTTTTTTTTAAGAAAATCAAATGATTTATAGATATTTTTTCAATTTCTATCTATCGATATATAATAGGTAGTTATACAAAATGTTTATATACATGTGAATACAATAAATTGCGTAAACAATATATGTGAGCAGAAAGATTAAAAAAAAATATGTATTTACAACCTTTTTTCCTATTATAAAGATAAAATTGTCATCCAAAGTCCAACATATAATAATATACAGAAAGACTAAACAGTAAATAAATAAATATGAGCTATACATGGTATAGGTTGACATATGGAATTGTACACTTTTTGTAACCAATGGAAAAGTAAGAAAATTCCACCCGCGAGCGTTCAATTCAATTTTGAAATTATCTATAGAGCTTTATATCCAGTCGTTTGATATATATACGACGAATGAGGTTTCTTATACACACCTATGGGTAAGTTTAGGGGTTTTATCCATATACAACGAATTTTTTTCATCCTTTTGGATAGAGCTATTATTAAAAAAAACACATATATGTGATCAACAAATTTAAATTCCTTTTTCGATATATTACAATGTATATATAAGTACCAATCATCGCCTGTGGATCTTTTCAATAAATTTTCGCTTATTCCATGCACATTTAATTTGTCCCGCTGGGCACATTAGAGAGTTATATCGAAAATATAATAATAACACTCATGTCGCATGGTAACAATTTCTATTTCAATTTTTCTTTTATCTGTGACAATTTACTGTATAAGCGAAATTATTATTTGTGCGTGTTTCCAATATTTTGGTAAGATTTTGGCCAAATATCAAATATTTTATTGGTTTTTTCCAAAAAAAATGTGTAATTTTTTAGTTTCTAATTTAAAAAAAAAACGTATAAAATTATTTAAGTTTGAATTCATCTTAAGAAAAGATAAATTCGTTTTTAAATATTCAAGAAATAAGTTAATGAACTGAAATTCTTAAGTAATATTTTTTATAATAATTTTTAAAATAATTTTTAATAAAAAACAAATTTTTGAATTGATTCAATGACACGTATACAATATAGTGATCAAATGACAAAAACTTATCAGCGGTTAAAACGGATCCTTGTGGTACACCCGGAAGAAACCAAATATCAAAAACAATATCTTGATACAAATTTATTGCAGTTTTTGTATATACAAGCTTTTTACCATCTATTTGGAAAACCAATATCTATATGGGCAGAACAACTATATATATATATGTTCTAATAATTCATCCGAATTATAAATATATAAAATTGCTTGAAATTTGAAGTCATAAAATTTGGTTTTACTTCTTTTTTATCAAAAATTATCAAATCACTTTTCCCTTTTTTAATAAAATAGTTAGAAGGTTCATCATATTTTCACACCCCCACATGTGTATTAAGTTTTCAATACAAATTGTAAATTCTTCATATTTGTGATGTATCCGATTTTTGTTCAATAAATCCTTCAATATCTATTATATTGTATTAAATATGGTATATCATAACCAATATTATTTTCGTAATTTGTGCAGAAAGAAATAATAACACAAAAATGCGTATATAAAAACAACAAACAGGAAATGAATATCGGAATGAGCTGGAATGTCATAATTGCTTTAAATATTGTAGACAAGTTTAAAACTATATATGTAGGTACTACCGGTTTTTATCGTTGCAAGTTGGTGATTTAAAAAAAAATACGTTTTTGTGTTATTTTAATGACATAATTAACGCAGATGGTTTTTGTTTTTGGCTTATATAAATGATATTGTGTATTCATTTTTTTGAAGTTATATCTATATACTTCATATCGAGCATATACTTAAAAATATTTGTAATTTTTTTTTGAAAGGATATTGGTTTTTAGGGATTTAAGAAAAAATATTCATTAAGAAAAGATAAATGACTTTTTAAATATAATAAAGAAATATGTATAAACGAAATTCTTTAATAATATTTTTTGTAATTATTTGTAAAATTATTTTTAATAAAAAACAAATGTTTGAATTGATTTGATGACATGCACACTATATAATCAGTTATAGATCAAAAGAATTGAAAAAAAAACTGAGCTTATATCAGCGGCTAAAACGGATCATTGTGGTACACCGGCGCAAGAAACCAAATATCGAGAAAATAATTATATTGTTTGTCTAAATAAAAAAAAAATTAAAAAGCTGTACATGCAATTTTATAGATGCTCCAAAATATGAAAAAAAGAAAATTGTTAGTATTCCGAAAACCTATCTTAAATATCAATAAAAATAAGATCTCGTTTTCAATATATATGAACCATATAACAGCTACCAATGACCTCAAATTCTCACATATTATCGAGAATCGTTTTTATTACACCTATATATTGGATATTATATAGTTTTATCCTTGACTGAATTGATATAAAGTCCAACATATAATATTATATATAGACGTATCATCAGCATCATCGTATCCTTTACTCAAGAGTGAGGGAGGATAGGAATTATTTTACCCTTTTTTCTATTTGATACCATGATTTTCATTGACGACTATATCAAAGGTGGAGTGTTGTCAGCAACCCGCACTAGCCATATTTTTTGGTGATCAGTTTTACACTATATGAGGAACCCTATCTGTTGGTATATATAGGCGGACAAACGGCTTTAAGTAACTACCGAACCACTGAAATCGCTTTTTATATTTTTTTTATATTTTTTTAAATCACCAACGAATGAAAGGTGATAGCCCAGTTCTGAAATTTTGTTGGCCCTACCGAGCTTTGGTTGCTATTGGTAATAATTTTATCAAAAACTTGGAATAAATTTACCTTGATATTATCTACAGTTCGAACAGCACGAGAATGTAAATTCCATCTTGTCTATTATATTAGAGGAAAAAAACATTTGTAAGGTGTTATAACATAAGAATAACAATTGAAGTGCTAATTACAAAGATATTTTCCTCTAAAAAATACATTCATAGGACCGATCGCACCTGGACCTTATTCTCAGCAAATAATAAAAACACTAATAGGGACATATAGAGACGTATAATCGAATATATAAACCATCTATATTATATCGAATTTATTTTGAGATGAAGTTTTTCTTTCTTGGAGCTTTTGTTTGTTTATTTGCGCTTCTAAAACCACCCCCTTCGAAAACCCCATCGTATGTGCAACACTTTTATAAGCTTATATACAGCTCAGCAACAAGCACAGAAGAATATATGAAGGCATACAATATTTAAACATTATTTTATAAGAATTCGCATTTTTCCAACAAAAATTATTTGCTTTCGATGCGTGTAACAAGACTATATAAGCAAAGCAAAAATATTATTTCCTTTTATTTCGAGATGAAAGATACGAAAATGATAATGAAAAATTATGTGAAAAAAAGAAAAACGTGGAAAATATCGTAACTCTTCGATACAAAAAGCACAATATTCAATGATATATAGAACTTTTGCGGGATATGTGCGATGTGTGGTTTTTTCCAGAGAGCGGCAGAGCAGCAGCTGAACGAGAATATGCGGAAAAAAGGAAAAATAAACATAAAAACCATGTGGATGTGTAATTTTCGTGAAAATGTTAAATATATGTATACTATATATAGGAAGAAAAAGGATTTTTTTTCGTATACATATATATATGATCTACATAGTCGAGACAGTTGAATTGCCATTATAGTTGTCTGTTGCTTATTTTCATATATAAAGATGCTGATATATGGAATGTTTTCAATGATATGGTTGTTTAAGGATATATAAAGCATATTATATGTATAAGGAGAACCTCAATCTTTTGATAGGCAAAACACATACGCGTATATAAGTAGGTCTTTTTGATGTTAGATATATGACAAGTGTTTTGTATTCAAATGTTAAACTTGAGAAAATATCACTTCTCTACATAATATGCCTGCTGACATGTATTAACCTTTATTGAATATTCATATTTTATGGGTTTTTGTAGTTTCGTTTTTCCTGAATTGAAATTTTACATCATGCGTTTATTTGTTATTTTTGGGCAACTTTGTGTATATCTAGAGAGCAAAAAGTGGTGTATTATATTTTTAGTATTTCCTGTTATTTGGATAAGTTGCAGTTGGTTTAGTGTTATGTATATATGGGAAATATTCAAAACCATTTTTACACACGATTTGACCACAATAAATTTTGTTGATTTATAAATTATCTATTTAGGAAATGATAAATTATTTAAAATGAATGACGTTATGTGACTATATATAGTTTTGTGAACGAGTTTTATTAAAAATATTGATTTTGATGTAAAATAAAAGGTTTATTATTATTAATACATTTGAATAGTTGTTTTTGACATTTTCCGTATGCGTACAAATATATGGTAATTATAATAACTATAGACGCACATAAAATTTATATTGATTATTTCATGAAGTTCATATTTACTAACTATAAAGTATAACTAGATAAGGTCGAAAATATATAATAATTATAAATTAATTTAAATATTTTTATATTGAACATAGATCCTATTTATCTAATAATAATAGCAGTGGCGAGAGGTGTTTTTTTCAAGTATTGGCAGTAAAGGATCTTTAATAAAATCAGATTATTGCTCATATCCAATCTGATCAAAACTAATCAGAAACCTAATCAAATTTGATGTAACCTATAGTCAAATATGATAAATTGTAATCTATTCCGATCAATTGTGATCAATTATTGTGCTCAATTTCAATCCAATCTACATCTCAAATTCGATAAAATTTTTCAAAAATAATTTCAATCAAATTTAATAAGAAATATGCAACTAAAATCTAATCAAATAAGTGTGATCAAATCGAATCAAAAATCTAGAATCAAATTTGATTAATTGTGAGCAATTATGTTCAAATTTGATCAAATTTAATAAAATAAGATTATTGCTCATATCCAATCTGATCAAAACTAATCAGAAATTTTATCAAATTTAATGAAACCTAATTAAATATTATAAATTGTAATTAATTCCGATCAATTGTCATCAATTATTGTGTTCAATTTCAATCCAATCTACATCTCAAATTCGATAATATTTTTTGAAAAAAAAAAAAATCAATAAAATTTAATAAGAAATATTCAACTAAAATCTAATCAAATAAGTGTGATCAAATCGGATCAAAAATCTAGAATCAAATTGAATTTGAAATTTTTAAATTTAATAAGAAATATGCAACTAAAATCTAAGTCTAATCAAATATGATAAATTGTAATCAATTGCGATCAATTATGATCAATTATTGTGTTCAATCCAATCTAGATCGATATATTTTTTTGGAAACATTTCAAAAAATACAACTAGCATAGGACATAATATACCAGTGAGAATTATGTAAAGTTGGCTATACTAAAAGAAAATGGCTGACGGTAATGTGGTTGATGATTTTTTTTACCTCTAGATGGCGTTTGTCATTTACCTTATATTTTTATTATATACTAGCGAATTTCGCATACATTTTTTTAACTAAATGCCAAAATTCTGTACCCTTCGTTTAAACAAAAAATTCACCGAAAATATTTCACGGTTTTATGATCCTATATAAATGAATATATACATTATATAAGAATTAATATGTTCATAATAATTTTTTTAATGACGAAATAGATGCTCTCGAAATATATAATAATAATAAGAATATAAAAGGAAAAACATTTTTTTCTTCAAATATATAACTAGAGAGAAGCCGAACATAAAGAAAAGGGTAGTTTAATGAATATAATAAGAAAAAGGGGAGAATTATTATATATAGCTCCATTTATATATATATATATATATATATAAGGAAAATGAAAGTACTTTCTTATGTTCAATATTAATATTGTATATAAGCTAAAAGAATATTTATTTTGTATTGTTATTATTTATTGTTTTACGTACATTGCTGAAGAGGTTAAAATCTATATAATATCTAGATAATCTGATCATTATATATATTTCAGTGGGTTTTGCGAGATAATAATCGATAAAGTATATATATAATTATGGGAACAATATTTTTTCTTAGTATCATTTGTAGCCTCTTTGAACAGAAAATCTCTTATAATATTTGAAATTCTTGCTAAAAAATAATTCCTTTTTAAATCCTTCCAAACATTCTACTTAAAATGTATTCAAGTTTTTCTACTTTATCTATATACGCGTTCATTTAAATATAAAGTACATATACACTTTGTGTTTGGCTCGCGATACTCTACCCTTCCGTTTACTTAGTTAGTCACCCCTTCTTTTTACTTTTATTTTTGCGTTCTTCTTCATCATCATCATGCCGAATCCTTTTTATACTTATACTGTATATAGTATCACAACCAACCTAAACCACCTACACAAATTTCACCCAACCACCCATGCTTCACCCGCCCAAACCCTTCTATATTAGACACATTTTCTCTATATATATAGAGTAAAGTTTTAGAGATGTACGGATAATGGAAATGGTAAGGTGGTGGTACTTTATAGATCTTTTCCATTCTTAACAATATATATAAGAAGAAAAAATTACATTTTTTGTGTTTATAGTAGCTTTAGCGCGGAATCATCATCAATATTCTTAAAAATAAAGCAAGAAAAATGGCCGCCGCTAACATCAACAAAACGAAATGAAAGCATCAACTGCCGCCACCTTGCCACCACAGTGCTCCCCCTATTTAAAAGTAAAAAAAAAATTATAAAATGAATTTAGAGGCCCGACAACTTTTTAATTTTTCTTTTTTAAAAGCATAAGCAAATTTTTGTTGAATTTAATGATGATGATGATGGGAAGTGTTTGCGTTGAGTTTAATTACTATGTACACACAGGGCCAAAAAGCGGCAAGGATATTAATTAGTTTATAGAAATTACTTATGTATATATAGGATTTTCCTTCTCGTCCATTCTTCTCCTTACTTTTATTATTCATCCAAGACATTAATTGCCGTGTAATTTCATTAAAGGTATTTGCATTGAAGATGGTGTTGTTCATTTTGTATATTTAACATTTTTTCGTTGTTTACATTTAAAACGCAAATTAGAGATGAATAAGGCTATAGCTAGGCATTTCGGGCAGTGATGAAAGAAAAGGGGTGGCCCGTATTAATTTAATCATATATTTAATTTGGTTAGCTTTATGTATACGAAAACAATTAAAGTAATGCTTTTTCGTCGAGTAGTAGAAATTTTGGAATTCTTAAATCGCTTTAATTTATTGTATTTTGTCCAGCAACCTTTGTTTGCTGGGGCAACCAATTTGCTATAATATATGAGAATCTGTATAATAATATCATATCAACTGCCCAGGTGCTAATACCCCGAATTAACCAATTTTTTCCGAAATTTTATTTTTAATGTAATCTTATTTGTTATCAATTTTTACATAAGATTACATCAAAAATTAAATTTCGAAAAAATTATTTGATTCGAGGTATTAGATCTATAGGCAGTCGATATGGAAAATCCAAATTGTTTCGAATTTAGGCGGCTGTTTTAAATATGTTTTTTTAAATATATATTCTTGGTGTCTGAGGGATATGTATAATAATATAACATCATCAGAAAAATATTGGTTTATAATTGGCTGCATACTAGTTAAAATGAGAATCAGAAAATAGAGATTATTTGGACTATTATATTTACTAGGCTGGATAAAATATGAAATATTTTTTATTTATTGTATTTATTAAATCATCTTTACAATTTTCTTATATAATTCATAAAGATGATTTAATTACTAGGCTACAAATTATAGTTGCATATTTTGAAATTTGGAAAATTAGTGGAAATTATCATATTATGATATTATGATCATTTCTTTTTACAGCGATGTTCAAGCTGGTTTCGTTTCCTCGTAAAACTCATCAGCGATCGGACAAACTTTGTACAGCTTGTATATAATATAATTTTGTGTGTCTTAATATTACAAATCATCAATTAAGATAATTGTATAATTTTTATCTAAATTAAGTTTTTATTAAAAATTAAAAAAAAAAATTGTGGCTTTCTCATTTTTACTTGTCCATATGTGTAGGTTCCACTATATACAATTCAAAATTTATAATCTAATAAAATTATTTTACTTAATATAATTTATAATAACCCGGAATAAATTTTTAATAAAAAAAAAATTAAAGAAGATGCAAATTTATATCGCACAGTTGCGATAATGAACTAATTTAGGTTGCCACAAAATCGCATAAAAGTTCGCGAACATAGCGAAATTATATATAGGATGACCTTTTCGTTGATCTTTATTTTAATATTTTTGAAAATATTTCTGAATTATATAATTTTGTGACTTTGATTTAATTAATTAAAACTAATTTGTTTGAAAAATTATTATTCTGCATTTTTTTATAGAAAATGTTTGTATATATATACGTTT
>JANSTW010088002.1:0-18903 GCA_027564275.1 Diadocidia ferruginosa | reverse complement strand
AAACATTTTTAAAAATATTTACGAATTTTCAAGATTTTAATTGTTTCAATCATATTATGCTTTTATTTTGACAAAATTTTAATAAATTTCCGGTTATTTATACATATTATAAATATTTTCTAATAGAGAATTCTAAAGCTATACAAGATAAAAATAAAAACTAATACAATTTCATTAAAAAAAATTATTTTAATAACAATACCTAATAACAACATTTTTTGCCCTAAATATTAAAAAACTAATATTTGTAGGAACTCCTTTTGAAGTCATAAACACTTTGCGCCAAGACTTCTCTACCGTTCAAAACAAATTATCGGACTTTTTTAATTTTTGGCCCTTTCTCTCCCTCAAAATTTTTGCTTTAATTAAAATCAAAATGATTGTTTCCATTTTTTTTTTCAACTTTAACAATTATTGAACAATTCATCATGTCATGGATGGCAAACAGTGTGATGCAGAACAATTCAAGAGCAAGCGATCCACATAGCCAAAAAAAGAAAAAAAAATTTATCAACAAGACAACGCCTCCCTTCACGTTAGTCGCAATACGATGGACTGGTTTGAGTAGAACTACAGGATGGTATTAAAATGGAAAACACAAAGTCATAACTGCAATCTCATGAAAAACATTTATCCAACGCGTTTATGTCAACAAAAATATCAAATCTAAAAAAGTTAAAAATATAAAATCATCAAAAAAAGCTATGATGGGATTGAACCCAATTGATAAAAATAATGACGTTTAACAACAAACAACTCCCAACTACCTTAATTTCTTGAGTAAGTCCGCTCTACAGATGAGACTGTTTATCAAAAAAAATTAACAAATTAATTTATATATGATACTATATAAATCAAAAATAAACAAACGAATTATATTGATCATATAATTCGTTTGTTAAGACCATTATTACCGCTGTTACTAGCATTAGTAACAGTCCGTGTCATTGTTGTATGCATCGAAGTTGTCATAGCTTTTATACCATCTACCTCGACACTAATAAAAAAAAGTTAAAAAATAATTTTCAGAATCAATCTACCAATTTAATAATCTATAAAAACTTTTTTAATTAAAAAAAAATATATGTATAAAACATTAACCTTTATTCTCAACAACAAAACAAATTACCTTGTACCCGGTGAAAAACTTCTATTCAAAGAAAATGGTACATTCGAATTAATATTTATGCCCGTAAAAGCAAGGGAACTTTGATATATGATTGCAGGTGATTGAGTCAATGCGCAACATACAACGAGATATTTTTGCCAAAGTGATAAATAACTTTCTTGACTTAATGAATCTTTACATAATGTAGAAGCACTGGATTTACTTTTGCTACTTCTTAAAAGAGAACTACGACCTTCATTTTGCGGAATACTAAAACTATGTATTTACTAAACAAGGTTTTTATATATCTTTATTTTATATATGTTATTTTCGCCTTCATGTTTAAAATTAGTTTGTAAAGAATTAATTATTTTAATTTTTTTGTCAATGATACTTTAAAAATTTAAACTTTCTAAACGGCAAAATGAAGCATAAAGCCGCTTCATTTTTTTTTGCAAAATATACGTAAAGTTAGTTTTACAAGAATTCTAGCGCTTTTAAAAAATGAGATATTTAAATTTATTAATAATTAAAATATTTTTCAAAACTGAGCTTGAAATTGTGACAAGCTTATATAAACATATACAAATTATTTTTAAAAAAATTTGGCAAGTTTGAATGTTTTATTGATTACTATAATGTATAAAACTAAATTAAAACGTCATTAAAATTTAGAAATGTTTTCAAAACCTCTAAAAAAAATAAGATGCTTACTTAGGATCAATAAACTGATTACACGCATTTAATCTATTAAAGAGTACTGGCCATGCAAATGATACTGCAGTTGGACATTGTTTTAATAAAAAATTATATTCGCAAAAACCAGAAAGTGCACATGCCCAAGGATCCCAACGTAAATATTCATTACCTACATCAATGTTTACAAGATTATTATCCGTTTCCAATTTACAAATTTTTTCGCAAGCAAGAGAAAAATCTTTCTTCCAACTTTCCTAAATAGTTATCTACTTTAATCATTTAAATTTTTTACCATCCTATTGCTTAAAAAAAATAAAACCATTTTTTAGCATATATAAAACAATCTACTAAAAAGTAAAAAATAAACGCTAAATTTCTACCACTCAAAAAACTTTTTCCAATTTTTTAATAAAACTATTATTGTTTAACTACCTTTATACAAGGTAAGACATGCTGGATATATTTGTCCACAACGTAAGGTGTCGCCTCATCTAATACGTCAATTAATGGTCTGTCATGCACCTAAAAAAAGAGTTTATCAGTTATTACAATACTTTTTGTATAAATATTTAATGAAGCAGTGAATAGACAAAGATTGTTTAACATATTTTGGGCATCGCGCTATAACATGTGTACACGTGTAACCCATATGTTGAAGCACAATTTTATAAATTTTAAAACTTTTTTTCAATCAGTATACTCTAAACCATTTTTATGTACACGAAGCCATCAGAGGCTACCGTAGATAATACAAAACAACATGCAACTTATTTCAATTTATATAGTATATTTATTAACCTATTCTTTCTCAGTGTTCAATGTAAGTACTTATTTTTTTTAGTAAGTGATAAGCTAAAAATATTGATGTATATAAATTGTTAATGTAAAGCTTATAACTACTAATTAACAAATCGCCCATCAATTTCATAACAAAATCCTGAGCAACTATTACTTGGCGAGTCATTAAATTTGTGTGTATATCTGCTTTCAGAATAAAGTTAATACAATTTTTTTACCAAATTTGTATAATTTACAATACGTATGTATTGTTTGAAAAAAAGCCTACTATATAATAAAAATTTTTCACTCTATATAGACATTCTCACCTGATATTTTCGTAAATATAAATTTATTCAAAATTTGAATAAAAAAATTTATTTTATATAATCTATTTGAACGATCGGCCGTTTCATTATTTGTAATTTTAATGTAAACAGTTCAAAATTTCTATGAATCTATTTCTTGTCAAAAATTTTGCAGCAAACAATAAGCTTAAAATTAGTCTAGAAAACCAATAATCTTTCAAATTTGGTATTTTTTCTATTCTTATTTAAATAAAAATTGCTAAAAATTTAGAAAATTCATTTTCATAAAATTCTTTTCCAATGAGAAAACAGTAGTAGAATTAAATTGGTATAGTGTAAAAAAAAGATGCTACTGTCTTTTATTCCTGAAACATCACTGAAAGAAGTATTATTAATTTTAATTATATTGTCTGTCTATTTGTCATTTATTCCAAAATTTTCAGCATCTTTAAAGCGTTTAGAATCTAAAACTAATAACAAATCAAACATTCATTGATGAAAAAAATTACCTTCATCAACTCCATAAAATGGGAATAACTAATTCGTCAACTTCATTGATATTGTCAAACTCATCTTCGTATTCTAACACTAGACTCTCAAAGCTAATTTCTAGTAAACCCATTATTTACAACTAAGCCAAAATAAAAGACGAAAACATGATAAAACATTAAAAATATTTAAAAATTGAAGAGTTAATTTATTGTCCAAAAAAATTTTTTTGTATAGTCACATGACCCACACCTTAAAGCACAATTTAAAAAATTTTTTGTTAAAAAGCAAAAAATTGTTTTAGTTTTTTTAGTTTATTTTATAAAATAAAAAAATATATTTACTATACAAGTCAGCTAAAAAAAATCCCATTTTCATCACTAAAAGACACTTTAATTATATTTTCATTTTCTAAATTTTACTAGACAATAAACCTATTTTAAAACAAAAAAATGTAAAAAATCATTAATTTTTAATTAGTGGTAGATACTTAAACCTCTTCATTATTTTGTTCACACATTAAAGAAAGTAATTGTTTGGTCTCCTGCAACGTCAAAATTACGTTTCGTTTCAACTGAGACTTTAATTGACAAAGCATTGTAAATGAAAAGCCTTCTACACAATACAGTGTATAAATTGCAGATTTATTAATTATGTCATGTGTTTTACTCCCAACTACCTTAATTTCCTGTGTAAGTCCGCTCTACAGATGAGGCTGTTTATCAAAAAAAAATTAATTTATACATGATACTATATAAATCAAAAATAAGCAAACGAATTATATTGATCAAAGAAATAAATCGCATTTATTTTTTGCCAATTGATGATTTTTCGTAGCGCTTTTTTATCATATTATTTTATTATACTACAAAAATTTAGGTACTTTCTGAAAGGCACTACAAAATATCT
This sequence comes from Diadocidia ferruginosa, assembly GCA_027564275.1. Taxonomy (NCBI): domain Eukaryota; kingdom Metazoa; phylum Arthropoda; class Insecta; order Diptera; family Diadocidiidae; genus Diadocidia; species Diadocidia ferruginosa. The sequence continues at coordinate 14,613 of JANSTW010088002.1, read as the reverse complement.
ATTTACACCATTCTTTTAATAATACTACAAAAAAAGGTATTTAGAAAAAAACGACCAAAAATTGGATTTTACCAAAACACTAAAGAGGGGTAATAGTAGTTTGTTTAATTTTTTTTTTTTTTAACATTTTCAAAATGTATATGACCAATATTTAAGCATTTTTTGCTACGTTTTTTACTGCAACCCTTTAACGTTACTACAAAAAAAGTTATCCACAAATAACTGATCGAATATGGCATTTTATGAAAATATCAGAGAAAGATTTGTTATTTTTTTTTTTTAATTTTATTTTTTACTTTTTGTGTAATAAATTCCCACGTTTTTTTAATAAAAAATTGATTTACTACCAATTTTTGTGTTGTTTGACGACCATTTTCCTTCAGAAGTACCTTTAGATGATCTTCGTCAAAGTTGAAAGGTCGGCCAGAGTGAGGCCAAAGTTGCCATTTTTGAACTTGGCAAAACAATCTTAAGCGGTTCTTGGAGCTGTAACATCTATTCCGTACACGTCACAAACGTCACGGACTGCTTCCGTAGCTTTTTGATCACGTCAAAACGCAAAATATTTTTTAATATTATTAATTTTTAATCAATTTGCCAAATAAACGATTTTAAAAATAAATTTTAATCTTTTTTAGAATATTCTTCGGAATTGTGCTATTACGGGCTTTGTTTTCATGCTCTGGAATTATGCTTAAACGTTTTGGTTCGCAAAAAAGCAAGCTTTAAGAGTCTATAAAAAAACCTAGTAAAAAAATTGTAAGAGTTATGTACCCCTTATGCAAAAAAAGCTTAAAAATATATGCATGTATATAAAGCTATAAATATCCAAAATTAGCATAAGTCTTAAGAAAAAAAATTAAACGAAAAAATTAATATTTAAACTATATGAAAATTTTGCAAAAAAAAGTAGAAAGATATTGGTATAGTTTGCAAGTAACTATACCAATAAAAGCTAAGTAAGAAAATATATTTTAAATTTTATTGTTGGCATTCTATTGCCTTTTTTCCTTTCGATTAACATTTTGAACGAAATAAAATAAGCTATATATATTTAGTTCGTATTTTCGTATATATTCAGAGGTTGATTTTTAATAAAAGTGCTTAAGTTAGAATTTTTTGATATTTTAAAAAGTATTATTTTTTATTATGCTTATTTATATCAATCAAAAATCTTTGTTTTTTATTATAGTGTATAACTTAACTAAATGTTATAAGGTTAAATAACTGATTTAACTTGTTTTAAGGATAATTTTTTTTGTATAACGTTAAACAAATTATTTAGAATTATTTCTAAATACATTGTTTAACGTCGAATTGTTATTCATATAATGTTTTAAAGGTATTTATATAAAATAATATCTTTTGTAAGAATGAAATCATGCTCATCGGCAGCTAGTACTTCAAGTGAAGACTCTAAGGAAAGTGGTATGTTTTTTAATTTATTTATGACATGATTAAAAATGTTCTTTTTAAATAAAGAACATTTACATTATTGAATTTTAGTTCTCACTTAAATAAGTTATTAATTCATGTTAGGAATGTACTTGTGATTTTTTTACTTGTTGCAGCGTATGTAAAAATTACTTATATTTGAGAATAGGTAAATTAAAAACATTTAATTTTTAATTTGGAACTCTACTTCTTTCTATTTTTATTAATTTGTTTTTTCTATTTTTTTTAGCCTCTACATACAATTAAAGTTTATTTTACGCTAAATAATCTTTAAATTATATTTTTAGGTGATAAAGATAGTGGGATTTGCAGCTTGCATTGTTTAGCAAAGTGTTTGAACACATCATTTATACGTTCAGAATCATTTGACAGTCTCAATTATGCCGATTTATTGTAATTTTTTTGTGTTATTGATTCTTTTATTTTTTTACAAAGAATATGAATTATTAAAAATTCTAAAAGTTATTTTTTCTTTTTTATTTTAGATTTTTTGACAATTTTTTAAATGTTATGAATAAATATGTGCATTTTAAAATAATTTTATATCGTAATAAAAAACAATAAAAATAGTGGTTAAAAAATAACCTTGTTTTTTTATAAATCTTTGGAAATGAATTCTATATTCAAAAAATTATGGGAAGCTTAATTTTAATGTTGTTGATTCAATAGAACAAGTTTTTCCATTAGGCTTTTTTATATTTTTTTTACTTACTATCTTTTCTTAGAAACTTCTCAGAAAAGATTGCATCTGCGTAAAAATTTAATGTATTACGATGACATTAAAATTAATGAATTTTAAAATTACAAACTTTGAACTGCGCGTCAACGAAATCTATATATGACGCTCAAAAAAAATCTAGAAAAATTTTTAAATTCATAGTCAAGCCATTATAATTTAAAAAAAAAATTTGTGTTAAACACATTAAAATTTATAAGGAAAAGAATTAATTGCACATTTTATGAAGTTTTAATTTTGATTTGTAATAACTCCGACTTCTTTCTACTTCTATTCTAGAGTTTTTAAATTAAAAATTCTAGAGTAGGCAGGAGTCGTGGAGTATGTGATTTAATATGTAAAGAACTAAAAATTTGACCTACATTGCTTTTATTCTGAGAAAAAAGTTGTGTATTTGGTTATTTTTTTGCAAAGTTTGGAACTTCGGTTATCTTCCTAGTTAGTTTTTTTATGTTTATAACTAGAAATATCTTAAATAACTTTAGAAGTCCTGCAGTTGGGGTTGAACCATTCTTACGACGAAGTATCTTTAGTAATGTTCCATCTACAATAATTTTTTATACAAAGGGACATAAAGGTTAGTTTTAATAATGTTTCTATTATTTTAGAAAATGCTTGTTTTTTTTGTTTTTAATTAATAAATAAAAAATAGAACTAAACCATGTCTATTTCAGTAAAAAAACCTGTCTCAAAGGTATTAAATAATTTGACATGGTGTCACAATGCATTATTGCCTTTGGTAATGCGCCAAACTTTAGCCGCAAGTCATTTTAAGATTGTTGATGAATCAATGTCTTGGCTTGGTTATTGGGGCAGGCATTTGAAGTCTGCTCAATACAAAAAAATAAAATCTTATCAAAAAGTTAGTTGTCGTTTTAATAACTTAATTTATTTAACTGTTTTATTATCTTTTTTGTGTTTTTCTTATTTGTTGATTAAAACAATTAATAATTAATTTCTACTTATTTTTTGTTTTCTGGTTAATCATTTTCCTGGTGCTTTTCATTTGGGACGAAAAGACCGTCTGTGGCAACATCTTGCAGGTTGATTTTGCACAAAATTCTGTGTTTTATATTTATAAAGTAACTTTTTTTAGAATTAATGAGTGTAGTTGAAGATGGCAAATTTACAATAATGCCTTACACCTATATTCTCCCAAAAGATTCTAAACGTTTAAAAGCATATCTTTTTTCAACTGTGCGTCATGTGATTTTGAAACCTGTATATTTTAATTATTGAATGATTTTGAACTTTTTTTATTTACTTTAAGCATGACATACTCAAAAAATTTAGTCCTTAAATTTTATTATTTGCTTTTTCTTATTTTATTAAAATTTTTTAGCCAGCATCAGCACGTGGTACAGGTATTAGTATTGTTTCTCGATTTAACCACATACCGCAAAAAACACCACTTGTAGCTCAACAGTATGTTGTTTTTTTGTCAAATATAATTTATCAAAAATTTATGTTTTTTTATTAAAAATTGGCCACTATTTATGAAATGCGTCCTTTTAGATATGAATGTTTGTGCCAAATTTTCTTTAAAGATTTAACAATTTTTACAATTAATAAATGTTTTTTTAATCAAAAATGACGACAAAGAAGGCAATCTTAAAATATTTTTTTAATAATACGGCATATTTTAATGCTTTTAGGAAGCATAACATTCAGTGCAAATTTTTCTTAACTGAATTTTTAAAAAATTTAAGTGTTACATGTTCTAATAATATTAAAATTTAAAATAAAGGAAAATCAAAACGGTTTTTTAGTTTTTTTGCATAATTACATATTTAATAACTACTATTAGATTATTGCAAGTATAGTCCAAAAAATTGCGTAAAGTTGTTTTTATCTTTAGATAAAGTTAAAATTTTCTCAATTTTGTTTTGAAGCATTACAAAATACAATATTTAAATGTTTGCACAATGGATTTTGACATAATAATTTAAAATGTGTGTGATAAATGAAATACAACAATAATATTTAATTATGTTGCAGAAATTTTGCGTAATATTATTGCTCTTCTTTTTTTTAAACTTACAGGGAGAGAATCCAAAATCCCAATGGGAGTTTTTTAATTCTAATTAGTACTGAAAAATTCCTTTTTTAATGTAGATTCTAAAAATAATTATTATTTCTGCGAAAAAAAACCTCTAAGGATCCAAAGGTTCTTACAAAGTATAATACTAAATTGCTTTTGTGGTGTAATAGTTAAGAAGTAAATGTTTTCTTTTCCGCCATTGCAACTTTTTTTACTCGAGGTTTTATCATGGCTTTTGTAAAGTTTACACTTGAATTTTATGGAAAATTTACATGAACTATTAATCGTTAAAGGGTTTCCACTAGATTTTGTTAATTGTTATTTGTGTAATTTGTCGCACACATTAAATTATTATATTAAAATTAAAAGATATTTTATTTTGTCTCAAGATATAAACAAAACAATTTTGCTGCATTTTTTGTATTTCTACTGTAAATAATATACTCTATAACGAAATTGTGTAATTATATTTTTTTAATAACTTTTAATTTTTTTACATTAATTCTGTATTATTTAGCATTGAAAAAAAATAGTTTTTTTAAGTTAATAATGAATAACAGTATTAATTTTTGTTTATTATAAAGAAAGTTAAGAAAATTGTTGCGCAATCTATCTTGTAATGTTCTGCTTTTTTGTAATTGGAATGTTTTTTTTAATTAATGATGGGCATAAGCCGACCAATTTCTGTCAAGATTGAAAAAAATTACTTTAAAAGTGGCATTGTGTATGTTTTTTTCTTATTTATAATTATTGGATGTAATTATGAATATTAACTATTTTTACAATTGAAGAAGATCCTTGTGTATTAATTAAAATTGTTATAACTTTTTTAGGTATATAGAACAAATCTTATATTTTTAATTATATTTTTTAGCTATATTGAAAGTCCTTTTATTATTAATGCATCGAAATTTGATTTACGAATTTATGTTTACGTAACTTCACTTGATCCACTTCGTATCTATGTTTATGACGAAGGCTTGGTCAGATTTGCTAGCGTACCATATTCAGCGTCTTTATCATCATACTCAAATCAATTTATGCATTTGACTAATTACAGTATTAATAAAATGTCTCAAGAAAAAGGTGTAGCAAGTAAACCTGTTCAAAAATGGATTTTGAGTGATTTTTGGACTTATTTAACACGTCAAGGATATGATGCTAATGCTTTAAAGTATGATATACAAAATTTGGCTATTAAGGCACTTATTGCTTGTGAAAGCCATATTCGTGAACATCAGAAACATCACAGTGAATTTCCTTTTATCAGGTTTTAAAATTTTCAAAAATATAAATATATTTTTTCATATTACTAGGTATATCTAGAATGTTTGTATAAAGACAGATTTTTAATTTATATGCACTTAAAATAAGTTTAATTTATTTTTTTAAATTTTACGCCAAGAATTTTTTAATAATTTCTTAATCTTAATAATAAGGAAAAAAGTTTATATTTTTAATAAATTATTTTTTAGTCACGAGTTATTTGGAATGGATGTTTTAATTGACAACAGTTTGAAGCCTTGGTTAATTGAAATGAACATATCTCCAAGTTTGCAATCTTCTACTCCAGTTGATATTGCCGTAAAAGCTCAATTGGCTTGTGACGTATTAAATATGTGCGGGATTATGTTTCCAACAATGTATTTGTTTTCGTTTTTATACTCTAGTAGAGCTCCTATATTACATTATTTATACTACAATTTTTTTAATTGGTTTTTTGTTTATATATGTTGCATTGATTTTCGTTTTTTCAGCCATAACTGTTTTTGGGCATTCTGTCGCGCGGTTAAATAATTTAAGTTGTAATTATTTTTTAAAGATTAGGTATGTAATAACAAAAAATAACATAACAAATTGTTAGAAGATTTTACAATTCTACTTATTTTTATGTTACATTATTATTATAACTACTATTGCACATCCCCTCCCAATCCAACATATTTTCATCTCTTTGTTTTGCAGTTACAACTGAGCTTGTAGGATCAATTAAGTTTATCTGACAATGTTTTCAGAGATAATTGGCCTAACAACGACACTATTCTTAACTTTAGCTCTCTTCAATTCACATTCCATTCCTTGTAAAACAGTAAATACAAATTTAAGATTTAAATATTTTACTTTATAACTATAAAAAATTACTTCAAACTTTGCTTATTAATAGAATAATTTTTCAGTTTGCTTTTTTAACAAATTTCTCCTGGAGTGTTCCAATTATAAATGCGAATCTTGAATTAAATTAAAAATAGTTTCGGCTGCAACATATACATGTATTTAACGCATTGATGAATTGTTTTTTCGAAATTATTACATTTTTTATTTTCTGTTAATAGAGAATTTATTAGCTATAAAATTCATGTAAACTATAAAAAAAAGTTATATTTTCTGAAGTCTATAGATTGAAAATCATATGTTAACAGCACCAGAAATTTGTCCTAAAATATAACATCAATTTGCGAACAGAGTAATAACGACTTTGTCATGTTGAGTTTTGAATAATCTTTTTCAAAATGCTATGGGCTTAAGCTTCAATTTTTTTTCTAAGCCGAAGCATTTGTTATCAAAAGTTTACGTAATAAAGTTTATAATGGAGGGTATGCTGGATCATCCTAAGCAATAATTGAGAGCAAAAGGTTTTGTACTAGTTTCTGTCAATTGTATTGTTAACCTTCGAAACGTTTATGTTTTAACTTTGTTATTTTTTGAAAAATGTTATTAGCAATTTTTTTGTTTATTTTGTTTTAAACTTATGAAAAAAAACCTTCTTTAAAAACAAAAAATGTAAGAGGTATAAGTATTTTATTTTATAGTTAAGAAGAAACTACGTTAATTTTGTTAATAGCAATAAAATAAACAGTATATATATAATTTGCTTTTAGGCCCGAAGAGTATACTTCATCTTTAAATTATTATGTAAAACCCTATTTTCGACATAAAACGGATGAGCACAAAACAAAGGAAAAAATTAATTTGGAATATTTTTTGGGAAATTCGGTAAGGTTTTCGTGTATATCTTTAGTTTCAGAAATAATATTTACTTAGTGTTTATTTTTTTTAATTAACTAACTTTTATTTTTAAATTTTGTTTTTTTGTACAAGTGTTCTAAAGCAAAACTTAGCTTTGAATTAAATAACGCTATTTGACTCTCGTCGATTTTGGTTAAAATTAAAACTTTTCTTAGTCTTCTGTTGAATTTTGTAAAATTTGTATTTTACAATACGCTCAATAATAGTAAATAGTGTAGATACTTATTGAGACCCTTTTGACGAAACGGATCAAATGGTGTTATACAACTTCAATACGTAAGCAATATTTTCTTGCGTATATAAAAGAAAATAAAATGCAAAGAAACTACAATTTCAAAATATTAAAAACTGTTTTAATTGAAAAAAGCATCTATCAGGCTTTTGATGTCATTAGGCTAAATTAAGACATAAATTAATGTTGAACCGGATTTTATGTAATATTTTTACTATTTAGGCAATACGAAACGATATATTGTCAAATCTAACAGACACTGATATTCGTTATCTTATTGAGTTTGAAGACGAATTAACGAGGAAAGGACGGTTTGATTTGGTATTTCCTATGGGACATTCTACTGAACATTACTTAACCAATATGCGTGCGCCAATATATTCTAATCTTTTGCTTACTGCTTGGCAAAAATTTCAAGCAAAAACTGGGAGGATTAATGGCACTGATATTTTGGAAAAGTTTTGTACAAAAGGACTTCACTTGCCCAAAAACATGTCGTCATATTTTTGTGAACACGGAATGTCAAATGAAAAATGTAATGAGAATAGCATTTAGACTTTGTTTTTTTGCACTTTGTGTACTCAATCATATTTTTGATGGATCCATATATAGTACAATTTTACCGAAAAATGATTTTTTAATGACTAACATACACAGTTCTTTAAATTTTTAAACTAATAGTAGGATTTTCAAAAAAAATAATAAATGAAATTTTTAAAACACACGGTTAATTCAAAGTGACCACATTAAATAAAACTTTTTTGTGTTATAGTATTAAACGGATTCATGCATTTATAAGATCAAAAAATTTGTTTCATGTATAATTAAATTGATGACGATGTGCATGTTAACAAATATGAAGAAAATTTTCAAAAAAGTTTTTTCTGAACATATCAGCAAATTAAAGATAACAAAGTTGCTCGTTATTTTTAATGTCATATTCGTTAAGATTCATTCACAATCAATTTGACATTAAGCAACTGCTTCAATTTGAAATTAAAAAAATGTATCATAAATGCAAGTTTTTACACAGTGTTAAGCGATGAATGATTTTTTTTTAATTCTACCAAAAAACATTTTCGGATATTGTGTTCAATGGGATTAGTTCTGAAGAAAAGCTTGCATTTTTTAATTGGTCAAAATTTATTAAGGAATTTGTAAATTGTCTGTTACTTTCAGATAATTTCAAATTATCTTTGCAAATTAATACTTTGCTGCAGTTTTTTAAACAATATAAAAAAAACAAACAATACAATTGCATTTAATTTAAAAAATATAAAACTTTCTTTACAATTATTGAAAAATTTAAGATTTACAATGTTCTTATTTGATCGCACAAACGGAATAATTTTGCCATTATTAATCCACTTATAAATAAAAAGTATCAAGATACAATTCACTATGAAATACATAATCTAACTATAAGCCATAATTAAAAAGCCAACAAAGCTAGAAAAAGTGTTTGACGAATTAAAATTATTATGGTTCACAGATTCCGCTAAAAGTTATTTGACAAAACTAGCAAAAACAACTGTACATAATTTGTTCTAAATTAGTTTGGAAAGAAGTGACACGGATGTATTATAAACAGCTGTCGGTGTGTTTAATAAATATTGGAAAAAAGAAGATAGGGAAAAATTGAAAATGATAATTTTGATATTAATTCTAATAAATTTAGAGATCTTTCTTTTATTCAAATATAAAAAAGCCTAAACAACTATTTAACCAAAAAGTTGTCATTAAAAAATCAAGTTAAAAATTTTTATTGAACATATAGATCTTACAATTACATATACATTATATCAAGTTTTTGTTTAACTCTTGAAGACAGATGATAAAAGTGCGTCCGCATGCCGCTAAATTAATTAATTTATTAAATTTTAATACCATTTACTGTCAAAAAGTTAATTACTCATTTTCAATGTAACATAAAGCCATGCAATAATAACAAATAAACCCTCAAATATTTTCTTTTCGTCAAAATTATGTTTCGTTTCAACTGAGACTTTAATTGACAAAGCATTGTAAATGAAAAGCCTTCTCTCAAAGCTAATTTCTAGTAAACCCATTATTTACAACTAAGCCAAAATAAAAGACGAAAACATGATAAAACATTAAAAATATTTAAAAATTGAAGAGTTAATTTATTGTCCAAAAAAATTTTTTTGTATAGTCACATGACCCACACCTTAAAGCACAATTTAAAAAATTTTTTGTTAAAAAGCAAAAAATTGTTTTAGTTTTTTTAGTTTATTTTATAAAATAAAAAAATATATTTACTATACAAGTCAGCTAAAAAAAATCCCATTTTCATCACTAAAAGACACTTTAATTATATTTTCATTTTCTAAATTTTACTAGACAATAAACCTATTTTAAAACAAAAAAATGTAAAAAATCATTAATTTTTAATTAGTGGTAGATACTTAAACCTCTTCATTATTTTGTTCACACATTAAAGAAAGTAATTGTTTGGTCTCCTGCAACGTCAAAATTACGTTTCGTTTCAACTGAGACTTTAATTGACAAAGCATTGTAAATGAAAAGCCTTCTACACAATACAGTGTATAAATTGCAGATTTATTAATTATGTCATGTGTTTTATTACTTGAATGATCAGATGCGACAAAAGTAACAGAATTTGCTAAAATTAAAATAATTTAAAACATAAATAAAATAATTAAGTAATATCGAATTTATACTATAAAAAATTTAAAACACTGAACTTGCTAATTATCTAAATTTTAAATCCTTACTTACTATTTTAATAATTATTAAGCGGCATAATAAGCTTACTTGTTTTATGATAATCATCTCTAAGGAACCGAAGATCATTATCAAATACCCCCAAAGAATCTCGTCGAGAACATAACACAGTATTGTGAGCTTTCTCATTTCGTTTTTTCTCTAATAAAATTGATGCTTTCCACGTTGTTAAAAGTTGTAACAAAAACCATTGTGTTGATTCTAACAAGTTTGGATACATATCCTAAAATAATAAGTTACAATCAAACATATGTATATTTGTAAAAGAAATAAATTACTTGAATTGTAGAGCTCAAAAAGCGAAGAAACGTGTGAATAATATCTGCACGCCATTCAACACATTCTGTAACAAGATTTTGTAATGTTTGGTATGCAGTTTTTCGCAATTCCTCGTCAATATGAATACACATACGAATAATTATTTCAATTAAACTCTAAATTTTAAAGAAAAATTGTAAACTAATAAAAACAAATAGTTATAGAATTGCAACTATGTTTCAATATCTAAAAATCAGAGAAACCAGAATACAAGATGTATAAATGCAATACAGTTAAATAAGCATATTTGTAATTTACTTTTTAAGTTAACTCTACATTAATTTTACAATTAAAAAAACTCATCTTAATTTTTATGGCTCATTTAAAAAATAAACAAAAAAAAACATATAGAATTTTAGTATACGTGTGGCATATTAAACCTGGTAAGATACTGAAGTTGTATCAGGTAAAAGACGAGGAATAGCAGCAATACAAGTGCGAAATAAGTCTAATTTGGGTTTAATATCACCAGAAGTTATATCTTCATATTCTTTGCCTCTAAGTTGTGTTGATGTAAGCATTAAAGGACGACCAACTTGTATGTCCAAAGTACGTAAAATTGCATCAAAAGCTTTTCGACAGGGCTGATAGTATTGTTCTAACCCTAACTGACGAGCCAGATCAATTGTCAATGGTTGAGTAATGTAAGTTCTCTTTATACGCTGCATTGTTCCACTTGCAATTGGGGCTAAAAATATACATTTTTAAATAAACCTTCCATTCAGATAAATTAAATATATTCATTTTCCAAGGTGTTAAATACCTAAAGACCTTGGCATTCCTGGTGGCCCTTCTTTTTGTTGTAAACTATCTGCAATAACCATAAAGGCACGCAAACCAATATTCATGCGTTCAGGATAAATAGAAACAGATCTAGAAGCTCTATTGCAACCAAGTAAATCAAAAATTATTTCCTAAAACACTAAAGTTAGTAAATCCTAGCAAGCATATAAATAAGTAAAAACAACCTTAAAAGCGAAATCCAATTTCTGTTGAGCTATAAAATGAATAATTTTTACAAATATATTAAGAGGAGCATCACGGGGTACTACACTTCGATTTCCTCGTGGAAATAGACTTCCACAAATACTTTCTAACCGACTTCGGGTTGCTGTATTTCCTTCACAGCTGTTTCTAATTACGTAAACCCTAAAAATATAATACTATATAAAATGTTTTAATACACAAAAAGTAAATAAAATTCCATTGATCAATAATTTCAGCAAAAAATAATCCTTATAAGGAAAAGTTGTCAATTGTATAAGCAATTTTGTTAAGTAACTATAGTCCGTTCAAAACAGTTTATTTTTTCAATTAAGAACATATATTTTAAAGCTACCCAATAAACCGCTTAAAACAAAAAACAGTGTTATTAAAAAAAACAACAGCTTTTTTGTTTTATGATCTCTATTTTACATTGAGTAAAATTTTACTTCCCTGTTGTTTTAATGGTTAATATTTCGTTTAGATCAAATAATCTTTTTGTTTAATTTCAAATCAAAGTAATTAATTGCTGATGAACGTATGCAATACATATAGACCTATTTTGTAAGTTGACAATAAAAATTAAATTTTATCGTTGATTTTGTTAAATTCAATGTGCTAATTAGAAAATGTGCAACATAAACTTCTTTTTAGAGTTTTCATCGTATTTTGTTGACATAAACATATTACCAAATTCACAAAAAACAAATTTAGAAACAAATACAACCATTATGTATGAAGCACTTTAATTTTCAATATAAAAAACCGAGTTGATACAGCTCTAAGACCAATTTAAATAAAACTTGTCTGTAAATCTTTAAATAAGTTCAAATTTATAAGCGCCAAAGTAGTGCAGTAGTTAAAAAATCAAAACTGTAATAACTCTACAGTACCTTATGTAGAAAAACTATACAATTTTTGATTAAGGTTACACATCCTCGAAGAAAGGATGGGGGGACCACTTTTTAGCATTTAAAACTAATTTACTTTAAAAAAAATAAAATACATTTTTATTATTAAATAAATTCATAGGCGCATGCTCTGTAAAAACCTTGTCAAAAGACTGACATGCGATTTTTCATTATAATAAATCTTATATTAATTTTTAACGACCAAATAACATAGAAGAATATTTTAACCAAACAGTGAATTATTTATAAAAACAGCTTACCAAATCCAAAAAATGAAAACAATTTAAGGACTATTAATTTATCAAAAAGTTAATCTATTTAATCCTAAATAGATTGCAATGGTTATAAAATGTCTAAAGTTTACAACTTTTTTACGTATTGACATTAAAAAAAAATTTATTTTAGGAGCTTACTTTATAAATGACTCAAATTAGATTCTTTAACTATAACACTCTGTATTATTTAAAAAATAATTAAAATAAAAACTTTTACCAGAGAAGTCGATAAAGAGATTCAAGCGCTACGCGCGATATTTTCGTGTCTTTATTCTTTAAGTTTGCCAAAGTTAAATTAAGAAATTGCACCCAGCTTGACAAAAAAAATTTACTTTGACTAATGCAAAGTAAACAAGTTAACAAAGGATAAGCTGCCTAAAACATAGTAAAATTAAATCAAAAAATTTAAAAAAACAAACCATTTTATGTTGTTTTTTATTTACAAGATCGTAGGTAGGGCTATATAGTTTATCTACAAATGCTATTAATGATGGTATATTAGCTTCAGTTTTAATTTGCTAAAAATTCATTAATTATAAAAAAATTGCGTTAAACTCCAAAAACATATTAAAAATTTTATATGTAATAAAAAAAATAGTAAGACATACTGCAGCTACTGGAGACAAAATTTCCACTAACAATCCAGCTAAAGCATGCTTAAGATCTTTTTGTTTTAAATCAACTTCTAAATAATAAGAGCCAAGCTCGTGAAGAAAGTTCACACCTACTTCAAAATCAGCCACTTGATTTGTCTAAAAAAATTAATAGTTCATAATTTCAGTGAGAAAAACATTCTATAAATTTAAAGCATAGAGATAATTAACACAATAAATTTAAAATCCGTAATTGTTTAAAATTATTTAATCAGAAAAGTATCAAAAACCTTAATACGAAAAAATTTCATTCCCATAAGAAGAGAAATAATGTTGCGCACAGTAGTAGAAGTAATAATCTCCCGACGAAATTCATTTAAATGCTCAAAGAAAGACTTTTGAATAAGTTTTGAATGAGTTTGTGAAAGCACACCAATCACTTCAGAAAATACTTCAGCAACAATAAGACTGTTATTATAATTGCTTCCAAATAAAATTCTAAACGTTTAATATTATATATTGCTAACTTAATGCTAAAAGTAACATACGGATCTCGGTATAAAATTTGACTGAAGGAAGTATTTACAATAAAATTAACGTATTCTTCACAATCAGTTGGATGAAAATGAAGTTGTGGAAGTATTTCTATAAGTGAAACGCAAAACAAGTAGCTGGCAGCCAAAGTTCGTTTAACTGAGCGATCTCTAATAGTTCTAAAAGTATTTAGCTCGTTATAACGCTTCAAATCTTTTTTAAAGCATATTTACCCGCTCTCACTAAAAGACACTTTTTGTTGTTGTGAATACCATTTAATAAGAACATCAAGAACAGAAGGTAGGCACAAATCACATATTCCATTCAAGGCTTTTAGCAAATTATCAAGGTAAGAATCTTCGCCACGTCTTAAGGCTTTATTTAAAGGTTTATCCTAAAAATAATTTGTATGTTCTTTTTATAATTAAAAACAACCATGCTTCTTAATACTAAAAAAGATAGTAGAAGATAAATTAAAAAATGTAATACTTTTTTTTAAACTCAAAAAAGCGCATAAAAAAAATTAATAGAGTTATTTACCAAATGTTCGTCATTGATAACTTGCTCAAGCTTTTTAGAAAATGTTAGAAATAGTTCTGATATTAATGATTGCACAGAAAATCTGGCTGGAATCATTTCAATGCATCTATTCATGTCCAAGAACTATGAGTACATAGCATAAAAATTCAGTCTAAACATTTTGTAAAATTAAAGTGTAGGAACAACACATTTAAATCATAT
>JANSTW010087891.1:0-18906 GCA_027564275.1 Diadocidia ferruginosa | reverse complement strand
CGATCTCTCAAAAGCCTTCGACTCCGTCAGTCATGCACTGTTATGTGATAAGCTGTCTGGAATTTTTAATTTTGATTCTTCATATCTGGTCGGTCTCAATGTGTAGGCATTAATGAATTATAATCTGATTTTCTGTCCGTTTTATCGGGGGTGCTACAAGGCTATGTCCTTGGTCCTCTATTATTTGTATTACTCATTAGTGATTTACGAAATTGCATTTCTCATTGCAAGTATCACATATTTTCCGATGACATGTAACTCTATTACACCTGCGATCATAATCAGACTTCTCATGGCATTGCCTGTATGAAATCTGATATTGAGTCAATTGTTAATTGGACGGAAATCAACCACATTAGACTCCAAATAAAAAGCAATATTTTTTGTCTCCTCACAGAAATCATGTCCGAGCTTCAGATTGGCAATACTTCAATCGCTTTTGTTGACAAAGTGACCAACTTAGGATTAATTATTAATTCTGGATGGCCATGAATTGACCATGTCAAAATCATATCGGCAAAGGTGTTTGCAAGACTTCGCGGCCTTTGGCTACAGTCGAATATCTTACCTATATGAAAACCAGATGCATTTTTGTCAAATTCTTGCTTATATCACTTTTCTCGTATGTCAATGTGGTATTCTTGGCTGGCCTCGACACCAACGATAAGGCAGTGCTAAATAAAACATTCAATGCTTGTATACGCTATGCCTATGGTTTAAATCGGCGTGTCAGTCTTGCTCAACACAGAAATCGCCTATTGGGATGCCCTTTATACCATTTCTTTCATCATCATTGTATAATTTATTCTAAAAAACCAAGTTATATCTTTAATCGTATATCTTTTAGCCCAGATACGAAGAACCTCGAATATTAGAATGCCTGCATTTTCTACTCGTCATATGAGACGCTCCTCAATTATTAAGGCCGTACTGTATATTTAGGCGGAACTGATTTGATTATTTGCACAACTCACAGTACCAATTTTTGCTGTAGCTAACTTGCCCGAAAAATTGCTGTTGTTTTCTTTTCTCAATTTTTATTAATAAATGTAACCTTTTTATTGTTTAAATTTTGAATAAATAAATAAATCTACTATAAGTACTATCAGCGAGGGTTGCGCAAACAAAACGTTTGGTAGCCTCTATACGGCCTTTATTTTATTATGTAATTTTGAATAAAAATAAATAAAATATGCAAATCATTATTATAGAAAATATCGCATTTACATTAAATAATATTATTTTATAAAATATATTCTAAGGCTAGATGTTTTTATAGCATTATAGCACAAGAAAAAAATATTAGAATTGTATATAAGGACTTTCACATAGTTTAATTTCAAATAAATTCTTCGTAACATAAAATAAAGGAATAATTGGATATTGACGCTATATAGGGCTAAGTACTTATATTTATTAGTCTAGAGGAGTCCTTGTGGACTTGCACAGAAGGATAAATATTTGAAGATATTTGGGTAAGCGATTTTCTGATTATATCCTCGCCGCAATGAAGAACTAACAATGATAATATTTAACAAAGATTTGAACAAGTATAGAATTACTTTAATATCTTTCGATCATTAATTAGACGATTTGGATATTATAACCAGAGTCGCATATATATTATAAATGGCAATTTAAAGGAAATTTTAATACGATTATATTTGGATCATTTAAATTGATTTATTTATTTATTTTGATCTCGATTACCATGAGCTAAGGTACAAATGTATATAGTTGAACACAAAAGAATGATTAAATTTCTCTATATTTGAGAGACAAACAACTTTTATTTGAATATCAATCGAGATTTCGTCTCACATCCGCTTCTCTTCTGAAAATTTAAAGTGACCTCAATATACAAAAGCAGTGGGTTCCAATCAATTCTTTTGAATCTCATTGAGGGGTACCACAGGGATTAGTTTTGTTGCCGCTACTTTTTTATTTATTCATAAATGATCCACAATGCGTAATTAAAAGCGCGAAATGGTTTTTGGCTGATTAGGTCCAAATTTCTGTCACATTATAAAATTGGTGATCTTGAAGAAATGTGAACTTGCCTTGTATTGAAAATTGGAGTAATAGTAATTAATTTTAAATTTTGACTTGTTTGTTAAAATCAGCTTGGCTGAACCATGGTTATTGTATTATTTTTATTTTAGAATTTATACTAAACAACAAATTTGCTGATTATCAAATTTGTCCTTTTAAATTTATTTAAAAAAAACATTGCAATGTTTCTGATTCTTTAACCTAAAGCCCTAAATTTAACGTTTACACAAAAAATAAATTTGTTTATAGTTGTTAAAGGAATTTTTATAAACATAAAAAGTGGTAACTATTGTTTACCGCATATCGCAGGTTGAAATAGAAGAATTTTTTGAGGCACATAAATATTAAAATACAATCTAATTTATTGTACAAAATATTAGCATATACTTGTATAGACGTATATTTTGTATATATATGGAAAAAACAGTCGAATGTGATTTGTAAAATTATTTAGGTATAGCTATTAAGCCAATAAACATTGTTAAACGTTTGTAACCGCATATTCCTTAATATACACATTTTATCCTACATTCATGAATTTTTTTTTTGTGAAAATTAAAATGAACTATGCAGAGCCAGGAAGTGGTAAATTTGTGGAACAATCAGTATGTATCGTATATGGATTAAAAAATCTTAGTATAAGTTTGTTTATTTATATAAAAAAAACAGATCTTTATTCCATTTCAGTTGAAATAGGATTATTTATTTTATTTTTTAAATCCGGAATTCAATTAACATATAATTATATTGTATAAAAATAATTGTAAACTATAATATGAATTGGACTAAGCCTCTGTTCTCATATAAAAATCTCAAACTTACACATATATAGTCAATTTTATATATGTAAATTTTTCAGTAGTCCCAAAGCTCTGTAAACTTTTAAGCATCTGAAGTTTTCCAACTTTCTAATTTTAAAAAATCATGTTTGTTAGCCTAACTTTAGGCGATTTATGGAAAATAGTGAGCTTTTACAGTATTATTAGCATCTCAAGTTTGCCAGCTTTCTAATTAAAAAAAATCATATTTGTTTGCCTAACTTTAGGCGGTTTATGGAAAATAGTGAGCTTTTACATAAAAAACGCTGATCTCACTTATTATTTATCCTCATACAATTTCTTAATAAATAAATAATAAAATATTGTATGGGTATTGTTTCTGTACTTCATAATGCATGGAACAAATTTTTTAAAGCTTTTTTATATAACAGGTATTTTTGAAATATTTTGATTATTCTTTATATCTTAATACGGTAAAAATATGTGTTGTACCTATGACTAATGAAGTATAAAGTACAGAAACAAATATTATATAATCAAATTTTTTAGATGATTTAAGTTTAATATTGGCCTAAAATAGGCTATATTATACAAATTGCTCAGATCAAAAAAAGTCTGAACATAAGTACTGTAACGTATAACTTCTTAGAAAATTTTTCTAAGCCATCCGAAACTTTTATGATTCTTTGCTTAGCCTACATATACTTTATACGCAGTCGAGCAGTCAATAAGTTATATATTATACAATACATACTGTTATGATATCTAAGCACGACAGAATCTACATAATATATTATGCAAAAGAACATAACTCCCTGCGTATATAAATTTTCCTATAACCAGGAATTAGTTTATTATGAATTTTCTTTAACAAATACAGTAACTAACGTATAGTCATTCGTATAGACCCCGTTTTTGCATAACTATATACATACTAATAGATTTAATAAACAATAAACATAATTTTGTAAATAACAAAACAAAAATTATGTATTATAATTTAAATTCCTTTTTCTTAATATTGTTTTTTTATAGTTTCTTCAATCACTACCACCACATAAGAGTATACTACTGCAACTTACTATTTCCTTTGTCATATTTCCGTTCAATGGAGGAAAAAAATTAATTTGCGCATTATAAGTTTCAAGAAATTATATACATAAAAATATGCTATATATGCAAAGGGGTCTTATGTATATATATCACAAATTTATATATAATAAAATAACTTTGGGAAAGTTTCCTTTTTTCTACTGAAAATACATCAAAAATCGTAATATATAAATTAAAATAAATAGTTTAAAATGAAATTATATAAAATATAGAGGAGTTTTATATTATATAGTTTTACTGCGGGAGTATATAGAAGTTTATCTGTAGTATCTATGTGGTATACTATATATTCCAAAATGGGTGTGTGAAGCGTTTAGGGTTAGCATTCCGCTGACCTTATCAATATAACTAGCCTAGTGCTAGTCTAGCCTATCCACACCAAGCCGTCCTACTCTCTCCTGCACGTGGCGGAACCTGCTAAGCTTAGTCCATTTGGGGAGGCGGCGACAGAGAGAGGGCGAAACTACAGATTTTGCCTACAGGATCTGTAGTTTTTCCAGTAGGTTTGGGTTTGGTTAACCACCTACCCTAGACACTCAGTTGTAGGCCAGCTTAAGTAAGTAAGTAATTTTTTAAATATATATTCTTGGTGTACAAGACATCATAAGAAAAATATGGATTTACAACCCTTAACCATGTATAAATTAAGCATTTTGAGGAATCTTCCTCATTGCGAAATCCTATTTATAGTATATTCGCAAAATAATATAACCTATTAAATATTTGATTTAATTAATTTTTTTTTTAAATTATTATTACTATTCAGATATAAATATAAATTGGTAAATTTTTTCTTATTATATTGTTTATATCTTTAGAGTTTAGAATCATTTATCATTATAAATATGACGTCTTTATATATCTCCTAAAATTTATGTTAATTTAAACAAATCTCCTAATAAATTAAAAATTCATTTGTCTCTTGCTTAAAAGTATATAAAAAGTTGAAAATAAAAGTTAATACATTTCTTGTATATATATATATTTCAACCAGAAATTCATTCACTAGCTGCTTTAAAAATATTGTTTATCGATAATTTAATCGCGGCAACTTCTGCGAGATAATATTTTTTATTTAAATGTAGTGCAACAACAACAATATTAAATTATAAAGAAAAATAAAGTTTGCTATTTAAAATCGAATTTTGTGTCTTTTTGATTATTTGTTAAATTTATGGTCAAGGTAAAAACGCAACCTGTTCATCAATTTATATTATTATTTATAAATATATTAAATATTTAGGTACATAATTATTAAAAATTAAAAATTCAAAGTCAAAAAAATAATAATTGAATGTATACAATGTGTATTGTAGGTATATATTTATGGAAAAAATAAACAAATCTCGATTGTTTATATAAAAAATAATGAAAACATTATGATGTTAATACATCTGGTTTTACCACGAAAGAAAGAATTTATTTGCATGGAAGTGACCGCATATATTATTCATTTATTATGATCCATGATGAAAATTCTTCTTCTGATCATATTAATATATATATATTATGTATAAGAAAGTATATAATAAATAAATATATATATAAAAATCTTGATATTTACTACCGCATATATTTATTATAATATTTTTTTTTGTAATTTTAATATATATTTTTATATTTTATATAAGGTATTGATATGTGAAGGTTACAGAATCTCATTATTTTATATATTAAAAGAAGCCTAATATTATTATGTGCATTTTAATAAAGAAATTAAGAGAAGAGTGCTAAAAAATGTCCTTGTCGCTCATCTGAAAGTATCATTTTGAAAATATTTAATATGAGAAAAAAATTATTATATGTATCAATAAAAACCAATGTGTTTATATATGATTAGCACGTACGAAGAACGAAAGACTGCAAGACACGAACCTTGAACTCGGAGTTTAGTTTTGATGGAGAAATATAACTATAAGCACTGTGTATATTATATATGAGCAAATGAATATTTATCAGAATCATTTTATTTTATAATTTCTTTGGTTTTTTATTGTCCATGTTCTTCATGGGAAAGTATTGGGACATACCTTGAACAACTAAGGTGCAAATAAGTGTAAATTGCCCAAATTATATTTTTATTGGAAAAAGTTGGTAAAAGATGTATATATCATATATGAAGCCGGTATTTTAGTGAATCAGTTTCAACCCTCTATAACTTATTCTTGATATAAAATTCAGTAACTCTAATCTCCTTATATTATATATTCTGAAGCGATTATGAAACTCGTTATTATCGGTATCGAGTCAAGAATAAAATTCCGATACGCTCGAATGTATAGCTTTTATGACTTCTAGATGATAACGTAAGTTTAAATTGAGTATAACAATGAAAATTTATATAAATTATACCACTCGATCCGATCGAGAAGTCATAATAGCTACATTCGAGCGTATCGGAATTTTGAATCTCGACTCGATATATATCAATATTGACACAATTTTACAAAACTTTGGGATTTTAGTATGATAAAATAAAAAAAATCCAACCATGTTTTCAAATAAAATAATACAAAATGGCTGACTTTATTAAGATGCCGGTGAAAACGAAATGTTGAACTAGAAAAACCAAATGGCGGACTTATTCAAGATGGCAGATTTGAATTAGTTTCCGTGTATTTTCCACGATGTTTATATTAAGATTTTTTTAAATAATTAAAAAAAAATTAAAATTTAATTAAACTATTTTTGTGGAATATGTACTAAAATTCAAATTTAGTTGTTAATATTAAAAAATAACAACAACAAAATTAAAAAAATCAACTTTTCTAGCCTTTTCTATGAATGTTATATACCAGTAAAAACATTTAGTCGCTGGAAATTGAATAAATTGAGGTAAATATATATAATTCCCCCTCTTGAATCCTCCCTAAACATTGTAGGATGGTCGAGAGGGTCTCCCTAAACAACGTTTGTTCGGAGAGTTTGCGGGACTCGGACCCCTTTCAGAGGGAAAAGGTAAAAATCAAATTTAGACATATATTATATAATCATAATGGTCTGGGGCGAAAAAAATAACTAAAATACGATTTTTGTACATTACTCTTCTTATCAGGGAACTGCCGGCCCCCGAACCTCATCATCATCATCATCTTATATCCTTTATTCCAAAGCGAGGGAGCATAGGGACCATTTTACTTTTTTTTAAATCTGATGTCATGGTTTTCATTGAAGACTATATCAATTAAAGGTGTTGTTAGCAACTCAACCAAATCCCATGCTTTGTTTTAATTATCTTATCTTTCTTTCGCCCTCCGAACCCAATGCATTCTGAAACCTTTAGAACTAATCCCTAAAAATATTTATATTTCGATATTATTCATATTAACGTTATAACTTATAAGCTCCTCCCATTTTAAAAAGGAATGTTCTTCCTTTAAGTTTACACTACAATTTTTTTTTAATTTAGCCATCGTTCCATTCTGTATATATGTAATAATTGGCATTAAAATATTGCACGTTAGAACTATTGCATACAAACTTTAAACCCCTCCTCCTCCGAAAGGGACTCAAGCGCCACTAACTCCAAAAACAAATGTTGTTCAGAGGAGACCCCTTACCCTCCTAAAAAGTTTGGGGAGGATCCACACTTCAGCCTAAATTGATTTTTAAATACGCAAGTTTTGAGCTATCAAGCGTCTAAAAATTCGAACTTTTATTTTTGACCCTCCCCAAAGAGATCTTAGGATTTCAACTCACAGGCGCGACATCTAGAATTAAATAAAAAAAAGTAAGGACCTCTTTTTTATTGTTTTATTACAGAACTTTACCTCTCTATTTTGTATTTTTCCAATTTTTCCATAATTCAACCTATCCCAATCTATATCACAGTTATAATTTAAATTTGAAATTGCGCCATATATTTTTAAAATTCCAAACACTAAACGGATTCACGCAACCGCGGCGCGCAGAACAAAAAGTATGCAGCCAGAAATTTGACAAACCAAGAAATTCGATGTTTTTTTTGGTTGTGTGTTTTGTGTTTATTTACAAAAGGATTTTATTCGCAGGCGGCTTACAATTTAATAATAAATAATTAAATTAATTGTTCTCAATATATATTATAGTAATAACATGGATCAATTAAACTCTGCTTTAACTGCCGTGAAAATCCTTCGATCAAGTGTGGGCCAAGTGTTCGAATCACTGGGCAATGGCGTCTGTGCTGAGCACGGTGAAGAGGGTCGGGAAACCAAGTTCTTGCTAGAATTACAAGAACTTCTGAATGCTGTTAATGTTAATTTAAGGTTTTTGTTTAAATATAGTGAATTATTTATGGTAGATAATTGATTGTATTTTTTTGAGTAGAGATTTGGAATCAATAACCAATGGGCTTACCGCACCGGTTGCTCCATTTAATCTGGGCAACAGTTCGTTTTTGTCACAGGAAACAACGCTGGAACGACAAGCTCTCTATTCACAATTGGTCAACAGTTACAAGTGGATAGATAAGGTATAATTGTTTATAGTTTACTAATATTTGGGGATACACAATTGAGGTTTGTTTAGATTCATGAATACAGTCAATTGGCCACACAAGTTTTAGCGGCAAACGGACTGAAAAGATCCTATTTTAACAATTCAAACAAACGCAGGCGACCATTGACATCATGTCACAATGTTGCACCACAGTAAGATAAACCTACTTCACAAATAATGTGGAATTAATTAAATTTGATTTCAGAGCTGTTGATAATAATTTAAACGCTATCGGCCGTAGCCTAAGTGAAATGACAATAAAAGTATGGCGACCATTTGCCACAAACGCAATTGTTCACGTAAATTTGGGACGCGTTTTGAAGGCAGCATTTGTCTTTAAGGGTATAATGATTGAATGGATAACCGTCAAAGGGTTTGACGAATCGTTCGATGAGGTGGACGATCTGTGGACCGAATCAAGGCATAAAGTTTTTCGTAAAGTACAAAATCATACGCATTCGGCAATGTTGCATTTCTATTCACCAACACTTCCCGAATTGGCCGTCCGTAGTTTTATGGTAAGTTTTGTTTTTTTTTTATAAATTTCTATTTAATTTTAAATTTCTTTACAGACATGGTTCCACAGTTACATTCGGCTATTCTGTGAACCATGTAAAAAGTGCGGAAATCATCTGTTAAACTCATTGCCGCCAACGTGGCGGGACCTACGCATATTGGAACCCTTTCACGAAGAATGTAAATAATTTAATTAACAATAAAACTCCCTGAATTTATCTAAATTAAGATTTTATTTTATATAATTTTTGAATTTCTAATGGTTTGCATTTTTTTATACTATTTTAAACATTTATGAACTTAAACCGATAAAATGGGTTAAATCAGCATTTGTAAGTCCAATGAACAATGCCAATTTTGCTGTACCTGTTGGAGTGACTGGAATCAATGGTTCCCGATCTTGGTCGGGCATAACCTTAAATGGGAAATTGGATAAAAATTGTTGGATAATAATTATCATTTTTTTACCTTATCAGCAACATGTTTATAAATATTACCGTCATCGTCTAAATACATAGTTGAGAATCCATCATACCATCTGGAAATGAGTAAATGAATTATAGTTAAATAACTAATCAATGATTTATTACGCTTCTTGGGAATTAAATATTTCCTTGATGTTCCACAATTTGTATCTCCAAAAGGTAAACATAACTTTAAGTCCCGATACACCACGTACACTCCATCTAATTTTAATTGTATTGTCCTCTGGATGCATTGTAATTTTCAGTACTTCAAGTTTAACATACGCATATTTGATGTGACCTACAGTTC
Organism: Diadocidia ferruginosa; assembly: GCA_027564275.1. Classification (NCBI taxonomy): domain Eukaryota; kingdom Metazoa; phylum Arthropoda; class Insecta; order Diptera; family Diadocidiidae; genus Diadocidia; species Diadocidia ferruginosa. The sequence continues at coordinate 9,193 of JANSTW010087891.1, read as the reverse complement.
TAAGCAGTGCTACTTGTCTAACATAATGGAAAAGGCCTCTGAAAAATAGTTTCAAATAAGTTTACCATTTTTTTTAGAAATTATTAGAACACATACACTGTCCTGCCTCCTCTAATATTATTTTCAAATATTAAATCTGGATGGTAAACGGAATAGTCTAAGGGTTTTATAAATAGATCGGGCAAGGTTTTTCGTAATACTTCGTAGACTTCAGAGAGATTTCTCTTATTTTGTTGTCTTTCTTTATTTGAGGGTACATTTTGTCGTAAATCCTGAAAACAAATTTCGTTTACTACTACAAATATCGATTTATCATAATTGATACTTACCGACGAGTCTGTAGAAGAGGATGTGACGCTATTATCTTTGGCGGAACATTTCAATTCTTGCACAACATTTTGCATAATGTTATCATTTTTTGAAATATTTGCCAAATGGGCCTGGAACATGATTTTAAGGTTATGTTAAACAAAATATTAAAATTAATTATATAATATATTTTTTAAATAATAATTGTACATTAAAGCGATATTTATTTATTTTTAAAAAAATATATAAAAAGGTCCTTCCGGTAAGTAACCTTAAAAAACATGAATTAAATATATAATTTTTAATCGATAAAATGAAATGATCAAAAATACTTTTTTTTTAAATTAATTAAAAGTTATTTAATGACCAATATTTACATAATTTATGGGTTTTTCTAATTTTAAATTGTTATTTTCGGCAGCTGCTGCAAAAGAGGAAAATTGTTTTGTTATTGCGGCCACAGTAGTTGTTGACTTTGTACACGATAAATTCAAAGGAACCAGCCTTAGTACAGCAAGATTTCTCAAGTAAACGGTCATTTTAACGAGGATTTCTATTTGTTTGTCTATTTTATTTTATTACTTTTTTTATGGACTACAATTATTTAGTGAAAATTGTAGGATTTATAGAAAAAATTTCACATTTTTCACAAACACGCAAATTTTAAAAAAGGAAAAAATAGAGAGTGCGTTCATTTGCTGGTTTTTGCATTTTATAAAATGCCAAAGCAGCCAAAACGTACTGTAAATAATATAATCTAGTACGCCTTGATATTGGTCATATGTAAAAGATTTTAGCATTTGTTTTCGAAAAAGTGAAAAGTTGATTCAGTGTAAAATCAAAGTAAAATAATTAAATTTGGATTCACTTTTATTATTTAATTAATTTATATCATTTCATTTATTGCCAATAAAAGTATATAGTACAATTATAAATATATATATTTATATATAAAAATTATTAATTTATATTATTATTTTCAAAATTTTAGAAATACCCCAAAAAAGAACTAGATTTTTCTTAGTAAAAAAACATAACCATTTTCTTTTCGTCTTTTGATGCTCGTGATCATAATCTTCATTCTGAGGAAATGATTCCAACTTCAAACTACATCCTATCTCTACTCTCTAGAAGGTATAGTTTTTTAATTTTTGATTGCTTTCTGATGTTGCATCATTTTTTTTCTCCAAAATTGTCAAAAAAAGATATATGTAATCTTTGTATATGTATATTATATAGATATATATTTACTAAATTTTTACATAAATACATAAACAATCACGGTTGAAGTGTAGAATTCTAAGTTTTAAGTAGATTTCGAACCACTCGACCAGAATTGAATTCTACTGAAAAGATAACAACACAAATATTTTTTGTGAAAAACATCTGAGTGTTCCGCTAACAGAAACCCCGGTCTTCCGTTTACAAGGCGAATGGTTAGCCACTGCTCTATGCCTCTGTTGCATTGGTATTTTAATATTAATTTAATTTAATTGTCTTTTTTGCATATAATCAGGAGTATTTTTAGCCAAAAACTGATATTTTTTGTCGTGCCGTGTCGATTCCAAAATGATAACCACATAACAGAAACTAACGCAAAACGACATGGTGGCAGTGAACGATTTTTTATTATTTTATGTCAATTATCTTTTGTTGAGTTCAAAAAGCAATGAGAAATGTCATTGCAATAAAACGACAGCAGTCATAGACATCAGTTGTTTTCTTTTAGCTTGTGTTGTTTTAACAGAGGTGCAGTGAACGATAAAACGTCGATTTTTGGTTAGTTGTGACGTAACGACAGGGTTGTAATGAACGTAAATATGTTTTTTTTGTAACATTTTGTTACATTTGTTAACAATTTTCGACATTACAGTGTTCGACTGAACGTACTCCAGAAAAAGGTAAAATTCCGCAATTTTAACTAAAAAAAATTAACAGTGTACAATTCTGCTCGAGCTGAACCTGAACGTACCTATTGTTGTTAACTTCACTTAAATTACAATCAAAAAGAAATTCTGCTGCTGCTGTGTAACAAAGTGATTTTTATTTAATTTTCTCTAAACAATTTAATTAATTAACTAAAAAATTATGGAAGTCGATGATGAAGAATTTGAACCACCAACCTCAAGCAGCAGCAAAGGAGAAAAAAAAAGATTTGAAGTGAAAAAGGTAAAATTGTGGCAATTTTCTTTGCAAAATGGAGTAGCTTTCGTCGCACTTTCGGTCTTTTGAAATTATTTAATATTTTCCTGTAATTCGTGTTTATGTAATAATTATTTGTTTTAATATGATCCTGATTTTGAGTATTTTATGATTAAAAATTGCAATCTTTGCTTGGAATCATAACTAAGCAAACATAACCTCTATTTTTCTATAAGACAAAAGAAGAGTTATTAGACTGTTTAGAGTCGCGGTTGTTCTTTGTTTTGCTCAACAAAAGCTTGCACAAAAAGTCCTTGAAAATTCTTAAAATAGAATATTTTTTTAAAAAATGTGTTTGGGAAGCTTGCAGTCGAAATTTTTTTAATTTATAGATATTTAATTCTTCATGCGAAGTTAGCTACTAGGTATATGAAAAACTGTGCCCATTGATGTCAAAAATTCAAATGATTTCGATATTCTTACACAATAAATTTTAATTTTAGAATTCATTTTTAATTCCTCCTTTTTATTATTACATATTTTTGTCTTGTCCTTGTAAAAGTTATGAAATTTTTCGTAGTTAAAAATTCATGAATTAGAAAAATTAAAATAAATTGCTTTTGTTACAGTGGAATGCTGTGGCATTATGGGCATGGGGTAAGTTTGATTTTAATTTATTATTAAAAAAAATCTAATTTAATATTTTTTATTGTAGACATTGTCGTTGATAACTGCGCTATTTGCCGTAATCACATAATGGACTTGTGTATTGAGTGTCAAGCCAATCAAGCTTCAGCAACTAGCGAAGAATGCACTGTAGCCTGGGGCGTTTGTAATGTAAGAGAACGTTGGCTTTCCAAAAATATATCAATTAACAAATTTCTTTCGATTTTCAGCATGCCTTTCATTTTCACTGTATATCTCGATGGTTAAAAACTCGTCAAGTTTGTCCATTGGACAATAGAGAATGGGAATTTCAAAAGTATAAATTTATATTTAAAAAAATTATTATAATAACACAAATTATATCTTTAGGTATGGACATTAAAAGATTTGCTCTTCAAAATCGTATTCTTCATTTTCTATTGTTGCGTTTCAAATTGATTTTATTTCAACCAATTTTTTGTTGTTTATTATTTATAATTTAAAGAAGCAGAAATCGAACGACGATCATCAAACAAAATATATGGATACATCAGCTATATTTTATTGTCTTGTATAATTATCATTTTATTAAATAAAATTCCTCTGATTAAATCATTTTTTTCCAAAACAATATTTAATGTCATTTTTATTACGCATATACTTTCTAAGTAACCCTTAAGAATGGCTATTAACAAAATAAACTTAAAGCGTTCGATAACGTTAATCATGGAATTCTAATAATCTTGAAAAAATGAACTTTTAACTATCAGACTGCAAATTGTTGAAATCGATGAAGTAAAGAGTGTAAATAGGCCAGGCTCCACTATTTATTGTATTTGTTATTTGATGCATGTAAACTGCATGGAACAAAGCAATTTTATGCTGACGATATATCTATTCGGATAAAGTCTAGTTTAACGGCACAGAAGAATTGAGACCCCTCCTTTTAACGTTTTTTTTTGTTCTGGAGCTAAGGGGGAAACGCTTCCTTTCAGAGGGAGCGAGGTTTAAAATGCAATATTTGGATGCCCCATTGATACAAAATTGGTATGTAATTGAAATTTCTTTCAGTGTAAACTTAATAGAGGGCACAACTCGTTACAAAATGGGAGGGTCTTAAAGTTTGTTTAAAGAATATAGAAATATAAATATGTTCAGAAAGTTGTGTAGTGTCAAATTATTTCTAAAGGTTTCGGTCCTATAGTGAACCGTGTTAGTTTATTTTATTAGATTGTTGCCGATAGTAATAAACATAACTCAATGACAAAAATAAAATAAAAAAAGATATATTTTAAATATATTACAATAATTTAATTTATAACTTATTCGTAAAATACATAATCTTATATCACTATCTTGGCTATGGCCTAAAAATCACATAATTGTTTTTTTCGATACATTTTCTACAAACAAGATTTCAAATTTCTTAAATATGTTAATGGTCACTTCTTGCCTTATAGGCTGATTTCCAAATTTCAAAAAGACAAATTGTCGAATGAAATCTATAGAAAATAGCTAGTGGCATTGACACGTGCGTTATAACAGTCCAAGCCCATATTCCATATAGATTTAAATGTGTTGGCCGAAAACCGGCTCGTCCCTTTATCAATGTGTACAAGAACCATAACGACATATTTGCAACTAACAGAAATGTTACAATTTGTCGTCCGGGTTTTAATCTTTGTTGTTCGTGACCGCGACAACGACGCCAAGATGCATTCAATATGAACAACGTTTGAACGGATGTTTGAAGTAAATTAAGTATTTCCGCAACTAAACCCTCCTGTCCTCCATCCGATGTTATGCTAAAATAACTGCCCATTATGCTGAACATACCATAAACATAAACACCAGTTTGGGCCAACACCAACAGTGTACAATCCAATGTTATCGAATTGCTATGCAAATCGTTTGTTTTCTGTTGAAATTTCAAATCTCTCATTTTTATAACGGCCGCCACAACAGCCAACGTTGTTAGGGAGTATAGCAATATTTCACAAATTGTAACTTCCGCGATGGCTGTCTGCTGATATTCAGGTTTATCGTACATTACAAAGTACATTATGAGACAAATGATTGTCAAGACAATGACCAAAATGCCCGAAAACATTCCGCGATGCGCTCGAGAACAATCAACGGAAAAATGATGTGCACTTTTTGGTGTTTGTTTTTGAATGGCTCGACGTGATCGTTCGATGTCACCCAAACTCTTTACTTTCTTCCACATTTCATACAGAATAACTGCGCAAATAAGCGAGTACTCAATTGTGCAAGGAAACAGAAATGGGGATGCATTTTGAATTAGAGTCCCCATAATATTTGACCTTTCACAATCACCCACTTCTTCGGCCACTTTATTGTTGAAACCATGCAGCATCGATGCATTTATCATTGTATTATTTGAATTGGAATCTATTAAGATCATCTCGTTTGTTGACGATTCCGAGGAAAATGGTCTTACAGTTGATGCAACTAAAAAATACCGTTTACTTATTGATTCTATTTAAGGAATATAAACCCTTACTTAATGCCGAATGAGAAAAATGATGAATTTCATGTTTAGTTTCCTCGACCAAAACGTACAACCATTCGCACAGGTTTGTCGCAACCATATGCATTAGGCCAAATCTTGCAATAACTTTGTGTCTGGCCATATCCAATTCCGTTGTATTCAGGAAAATAAATTGCATTTGAATGATAGACAAGGCCATACGAGCAGCTGGTGTTAGGGCTACTAATATATTGCGACAACCGGAATTTTCTGTAAATTTAATTAATTAATTAAAAAAAATAGAAAAACTCAAACATTTTAAATTTTAAATTGAAATTACCAGTACTTGTTATCCCCAACATCCCGCAACAGAATGTGAAAAAAGAAAAAAAATGAGAAGGAATTATTAGTTCCCCTCAAAGAAAGAAAAAATCAAAAGAATAAATATAAAAAAATGATAACGATGTCCAAACTTTTAACAGAATTCTTAAGAGGTATTATAGAGTCATTAACAGTTAACCTAGCGAGCCTTTATGTTTGTGTTAGTTTCGTTCCATTGCGAACGGCCAACTCGAAATTAACAACAACAATTTGTATATGAAACCGTACCAACAACAACAACCCAACTGCATTTTTGTATTGAGAGGTACCAACTAATCACAAACATCGACACTCTTGGCCATTCGCAATTGAACAAAACCAACACTACCATAAAGGTTCGCTAAGTTAACCGAATGTCAGATAAATCCAAATTTCTATTCTTAAAAATTGGTATGGCTAACGACTTTAGCGGATTAAGACGCAAATCATTGTCCGAAGCCCATTTCGCGATTGTGCCAAATCATCAATAAACATGCTGAGTATTAAAGGTCCCAGAATAGATCCCTGCGGAACACCTGAGTAAACAGAAGCTCTGCTAGGCAACACGTCATCAATAACAACTTGCTGTTCTATTAGTAAGATACGAAAACACCATGTTACAGTTTTTAAATTTTAATTGAGTTTCGTTTAATAAATTTGATCTTTTTTTTTTAAATTTGATCACAGACCAACAAATTAAAAGAACTAAATCTTATATATTTTCGGGTTTTGATACCCTATTTGGCATCATTTTTTTATCACCCAGCATATTTATTTTACATTATCAGATTGATTTTTATATTGCAATCTTAAAGCTATATTAAAAAATTCCTACCATTCATTTCGAAAAATTGTCCAAACTCTAATCCTGAATAGACCATAGTTCCGATACCAAACGAAATGGCGCCAACTCTCAAATAGAAACTGCCAAAATGTGGTGTCCGCTTTTTGATTGTATAATTGGTGTTGGTCTTTTCATCTGTGAAATTTAAAAATAATTAAATATTTAAGAAGTTCTATAAATTCTTCCACACTTACGATAGGATTTAATCAATGAAAATAAGGCTCTGGTTCGCATATGCGACACATAAACAAAGATCACAAATGCTATGCTCACTCCGTACAGGTACACATAGAATCCTTTGTATACGTTTGGAGGAATTTGTGATGTGAGGACGTCTGTAACTGGCATTGCAATTCCCAAAACAACTAAAATTTTCGCATATAAGGCTGATAAGGCTGAACTTAAGGCATCACTAAAAAACGTAATTTATCACATTAATTTGGTTTTAATAATATTTTAGAAAATTGTTTCGATTAATTTTTCTATAATTTGTCAGGTATACCTACTCTCCAACCCTACGATTTTTCTTCCTAAATTCTTGTGCCTGGTTGCAATATCGATTATTATTGCCACCGTTTTGTTGATTTTGATTTAACGATTTTGAACTGCCACTGTGTGAAAGCTCGTGTAAAGATCTGTAATTTTGATTGTAAATTTGCAAATATAAATAAACAAAACCACTTGGACCTACCCTAAAAATCTTGATGGATTTTGATTTGGGGAACGTATCGTTGCCATTATAGCCGAAGGACGTCTTGTAGATAAGATATCGTGTAACAAAACAGATGGTCGTCGATCCAATTCCACTTCTTGTATTGTATTTAAGGCCACTATTGAACCAGTTTCTGAATTATTAGCCAAGCTTAAATTTCTATGGAGATTTTGTAAAGGAATTACTGATTGTGATGATCTCATTATGGTACCTGGACCATTGGAACCATTACCAACACCTGCGCCGCCACCACCACCACCGCCACCACTGTCCGGTGGATAGATGATAATGTGATGACGACTATGTGGTAAGAAATGTTCTTTTACCTCTTCTGTTGAGTCTAATGTATTTCGACGACTTGTTTGTCGTTTTCCCTCTTTTGCATGATTTGTTACATCACTAAAATAAAAATATTTTAACTATGATAAGAAATACGCACGTTCTTATACTACTAACATTTAAAAATATACTGAACACAAAATTGATAAAAAAACAAAAATGAATGAGCACCTAATTTACTACTACTGTTTTATCTAATAATATTTGTTTTCAGATTAATAATGATTGATATTGTTAAAAATATACAATATATTGGGCACCTTTTGCTCAATTCACACTTGAATTATAAATGATTTACTGACTAACAATTAGTATAGGTATGAAAAGCGTTAAGTATAATTTTGTAGATGTCTCACCAAAGCATAATAATAAATGTTAAATATGGTATGATAATAATAAATATATAGCTAGTATGATAGTCATATCTAGTCATTTACAATTAAGTAGAATATTTAAATGACTAAATTTTAAATTACGCGGATAATAGTAATATATAAACAGTTTTGTAATATTGATAAATAATTTATCAGTCTACAATATTTATGAATTTAATTCATATTTTGCGTATTTATACCCGTTAGCAGAGACGGTTCGTAAAAGGGTACTAAGGCATGCTGATTTTTCCTACAATTTTTCCCCTAAGAATAGGCCGCTTCCATTCTGTCATTTGATCTATATAGAACACCTACTACGTTTCTAGGTTTTATAATTATTTCTGCTGATTTTTTCTAAACTTGCCACTATATAAACCGATCCAGAATATATAAATTTTAAAAGCTGTCCCTGCCCATTAATACAGAGTACTTATAGATAATATTATTATTTTTTTTTATTTAAACATATTTTTTTTATCATATAAAAGTATATAAACCTATAATAATGAAGAGTAGACAATTATTGGTTTTTTCGTAATTATATAGTAGATAAATAATAATAATATAAATTTATAATATAAAGCGATGATAGTATAAAGTTCGTATAAACACGCATTTTTCGGCATATCTAATAAATTTTATAAATTAATTACATTATTTAAATTGTACTGAATTTCGTCTGTCTGATTATAATTGTTGTGATTCATGTCTGAAAAACTGATAGTGTACACTGTACATATACTACCGGTCAAAAGTTTAAGTTCAAATGCTTCATTTTTTAATCCTATCTGTAATATCTACTTATCTCGTATGAATACGCTAAGACGAAATTTTTAAATAATATAAAGTGAATTTTCAACATACTCAGTCTGGAACCTTTTTTTGAAATTTTGTATGGGGAAGTCTGGTTTTAATTAAATTAAAAAAAAGTGTTAAAGCTGCATGCGTAAATTTGTGAGCCGAGTTAGGTATTAATT
>JANSTW010087780.1:3715-18910 GCA_027564275.1 Diadocidia ferruginosa | reverse complement strand
TTTTTCACATTAAGACGGCCATTGTTGCTATTATACATATATATTTTTGACGTTTAACATGCCCTATTATTGAAAATCCTTTTATAAATTGCGAAGTTATGAATTTTTCAGTGGAGGTCAAAAATTCAGTATTTTAGAAATTTTCATTTTTTTTTTGGTTTTATTGAATTCACAAGTCTACAAGGGTTTTGTGATCTAGGTGCTATTATTTTTTTCTTATGTATTTTCGCTAGTAAGGTATCCCTCTCAAAAGGATATTTGTTATAATGTTGTTTCTAACTTTTACCCCCCAACCCGTCGAAAATGTTTTTTTTTGTATATTTTTACACCCTAAACTCCACCCCTTTACCAATCTGAAGGCTAAACCCCAGTTGAGTGAATTTTATTTGCGTATAGATTTTGTGTCAGAACAAGAGAAATTTATATATTCTGTAAAATAAGCGCTCTTATGATTTAAATTTAAAACATAATAAACAATTAGATCTCCATATAGTGTTCGTTTTACCCGACTCATTTCCTTGACTTTCTTAACGTTTCGAACTAAATTTATTAATTTAATTAAAAAGTTAAATATCTCTAAATTTTTCCTCGAATGTTTCCCACTTTTTAAAAGTTTTCGTAGATTTTTCAGATATTTTAAGACAATTAAAAAATTTTACTTTCTAAAAATTGTTAAATTAATTATTTTTAACATTTTTAAAATATATTTAATTTCATGGACAAAATAATTCTGTTTGAGTTGATAGATCTGGATATTTAACAGCAATTAAATTTAAATTAGATTTTACATCTTTAAGTTCCATATAACGAAACTTTTGGAAATTTTATGGTTTCGGTCGTCTTACATACTCTAGTACAAAATCTATTCTATTCAAAGTCACTGCAAATCGCAAAATGTTTCGCCAAATTGTCGGCCATCTTCTCAGACAGAATTTTGCCTCTACAATGAACTAAACATATTATCGGCCATATTCTCAGACAGAATTTTGCCTATACAATGAAATCAAGGTCATTCAAATTAGGAAAATAAAATCGTATTTCTAATTTTCATAGGCTACTACTGGTTATTATTTTATACTGTGCTCTAGTATAACTTTGTAACTTATTATCTAGACCAAAAAGAAAAGGCATGCAAGAGTCTTTCCTCTTCATATTATAGAACGAAAAAACGAAGTTCTTATTTTGTTTTATAGACAAAGCTGCATTTAATTTTCCATATAAATAATTTCGTTTTTAAATATCAAACTTCTTACACTCTACAAGTTGTACAAAATGCATAAAACTATAGATAATAATCCTATATAATTTTGACTTAATTCTAATTTATTTTTAGTAACGAAATTTATTTATAAGTACAATTTTTTTTGTTGTGTTTTAAATATTTTAATTTAAAATTATTGCTACATAGTTAATATTATATATAGTTTATTGGGTCAAATTTTGGTCGATATTTGCTTTTTTTTTGTATAAATTGGTCAGGAATTCAAGTTATACCCTAAAATAAAATAAATTATTTCTATATTTATAATATATGTTTACAGATATCTGTTTTTTTTAATTATGTTTCTTAAATGATATTGAGATTTTTGTTTATTAAATTGAGTATTTTAAATTAAAAAAAAAACTATTACTGAAAGGTTTTAATTTGACTATTATATAGTCTATAAATATTAATTTAACTGCTTCTATATTCGACTAAATTATAATTACTTTTTTATTCTGATGATATATAGAAATTTGTTTGAAAACGATTGTTTCAAAAAACAGAGGTCCAACTATAATGTATGTCGAATCCAAAAGTTGCACAATGTATGCTACTTTCGCTACTATACGTTTTACATAGTTGCAGAACAGATGCTCAACTGTGTAAAACTTTTGCGATAGTAGCACAGTAAATACAATTCAATAAAAAATACACCGGACGACATACAGATTCGAAATACATAGTTGTGCTCCTGGTCTTTTAAATAATAATTAGAAATTTAAAATAAGCGACATTATAATTGCGACCTTAAATTTAATTTAATATTTTTTACTCGCAAAACTAGTTACAACTATCACACTAGTCTCATATAAATAATTTATTGTGTTTTATGATTATGATATTTTGTTATGATGCTATAGCCTTTTTTCAGGAAATCAATACGTTTATAAATTTAAAAATATTTTCAATTCCTTTCTTTTATCTCTCTGCGGAGACATAAGTCTCTTTTGTGAAAATAGTTGGTTTTATTTGTATCATTAAGTCGGTATATTAAGAATCACTCGGAAGGAAATTAGTATTTGACCGGTATTGTTCGTTAGTTTGCAAATTTTGAAGAATAATTCATTTCTATCTAGTAATTTAACTCTCTTCTTATTATTCTTTGGAAATTCGGTCATATTACATTTTTTTTTACTTTAATTAATTAAATACCAACAACTAATGATACATAACATAGTAATTTTTTTAATTATAAAATTTGTGCCACTTATTGTCTATATATTTTATGTATAAATATAAAAAAATAATAAATTTGCAAGTTCATGAAGATAACAAAAATCATTTGTTCTTCTTAAATTAATCTTAGTACGGAGGCAGATCTATTTGTTGTAGTATTATTTTGTGCGATAATTGATAAAATATTAAGAATTTGTGTTGTAAATTATCACGTATATTTTTGTTTCTATTAATTTTTATTAGATGAATAAAATTAATTGACGTTTCGTCTTATTTGTAGACATCTTCAGATTTTTTCTCTCTTAAATATTCCATTTGGGTCTTAAACTCTTAAGCGTTTCCATACGTAGAGCTGCATAGAAGTTAAACATATAGCAAATATATGTAGCTATCCACAATGATGCATAAATGCATACGTATGCACACGTAAAAGTTAGAAAATTTAAACTTCTATGCAGAGCTATGTTTTTACATGTAATTTTTATATATTTGTTTTTAATTTTATGCTTAAAGACAAATGTGTACATAATAAGAATTAGATTGTGAATAGCAAAAATGTGCTACGTATGTGTATGCATACGTAATGCAAACGTACGGCTATGTGTTTGCCATTGTAGATGACGCTTTATTTAATAGACCACCAAGCTCGTTATAAGTGGAAATCTAAGATAAAAGTCAACGAATCAAGAAAATAATTCAATTATTTTAACTAATTACAAATTATATCAGTTAAATATCTAAAAATTTCATTTGATTCTGTTTAAGTCTTATTAAAGTTTTTTTTAATCTCTGAAGATGTCTACTTGTATTAGACGAAACGTAAGAAAATATCTTAATATAAAAATAAAAAATATGTTTCTTTACTGTCAAGATGTTGATTTGAAATAATACAAAATGTTACAAGTATAATGAACAACTATTTTATTATAAATTAATGCTCGGTTTATAATAAATAGTCTTAATAATTGTCTCACAACTAAAAAAATCTAACCAAAAGAAAACCAATTGTGTTACACTCGCGCTACTCTAACTATATATGTTTAATACTTTTCTCTGTTTGTTTAGTCTTTGATATGTAAAAATTAAATCTATAATTATAATTTTATAATTTAAAAAAAAAATATCTTTCAGGATATTTTTTTTATATTTTATAGTTTGTTCGATAATATAATCCGCATTGTTTCGTTTTTTAAATTAGAATTTAGAATACAATCTGACAAAAAATCAGAAGATATATACGATATTTGAGTAAATAATTTCCAAGAATTATATTAACTTTATCGCTGAATGGTTAAAAAGAAGCATTCAAATTTTTTAGAAATTCTCTTGCAAAATTTACAATAATTTAAAAATTAAATATAACTAAAAATAATTTTAATCGTCACCAAATTGAAAATCATGTTGAAATAAATTCAAAAGGATAAAAAAAAGAAAAAAAAAATGGAAATAATTAAAAAATGTAATTAAAAAAAAAACCGGTGATTCCTATGTAGTTCCTCATGGATCCAAGAATGCGAACTAAATGACATTGTTAAGACGGTTAGGAGAAGGATAAGCACATTACAGCGATTGATTGTCAATCACATGTCAATCAGAAATCAACAATAGACACTCTAAAATTATAAAACCAACAGGATTGTGTTAGCTGATACATTTTTACTGCGTCTAGTTTTTGTTTTTAACTTTTGTTTTAAATTTTTTATTGCACTTTGAAGTCAAAATACCGATTTTTCATCAATTTTTTTAGCGGTTTTGTTATTTTAAAAACCGTTACAATTCAATTTTTTAAAAAATCTTAACGTTACAATCTCGGTAGAGAAAAATTATGCAAAATTTAAAAAAAAAATCACAGACTTTGAAAACATCAATTTGTGAAAAACTGATTTAAGGATATCGCACACCTAGGTGACAGCAAGCGACGCGATTTAAAGAGTCAAACAAAACAACAACAACAAATATTGTTTTTATAATTTTGTTGTTGTGTTGTATGTTAAAAAAAACTGACTCTTTCAATCGCGTCGCTTGCTATCGCCTAAGTGTGCGCGCACCTTTAAAAGTTGGTTTAGGCCACTCTTACAATTAATTTTCTTTTGAGAATTGTGAGTCTTGTGTTTTTAGTTAAAAGTAGAGGTACTAGAATATCCTAGAAATTTTGTACAGAAAACAAGTTGAATAATACGAAAATAAGCCTCAACTTGTACTTCTATTTTTACCATTACAATAATTTAGTGTCGCGACTCATTCTTCTAGTACTTCTAGTTAAAAGTATAGTGAGTTTTTTAACTACACTATCTATAGTTAAAAGTAGAAGTATTAGAAGAATGAGTCGCGACAATAAATTATTTTCAAAGTAAAAATAGAAGTACAACTTGGGGCTTATTTTCGTATTATTCAACTCAAATTGTTGTTGTTTTCTGTACAAAATTTCTGGGGCTTATTTTTCACGAAATTGCGTATTGTCGCGACTCTAGTATTATATTCTAGTACCTCTAGGAAACCTGGCCATCTTACAACATAAGAAGAACGGACTCCCTTATAGAGTTGCCTCGTGTGGATATCTCTAAATTGGTTGATGTAATCTCCGGCCATTGGGCTATCGGAGTTCACGCTGCCAGATTGGGTATCCCATATAACGAGATCTGTCGTAGCGGTTGAGAAGTCAAGGAGCAAGAGACAATTGAGCTTTATCTCTGTGATTGCCCAGGTTTGAGTAGATCAAGACATTTATTCTACGAAGTGGATCGGAGTGGCTCAAATATTGAAACAAAGTTTATCTAGCGTGTGGTATCAAAACGACAGTTTATGCTAATTGTAGTCCAGCTCTATTTTTGAGCCTGGCTTACCACTTTATAACCAACCAACCAACCGACTCTAACTTTCGCCTTAAGACTTAGATTCGTATAGCACACGGGAGCGTGGCGTGAAGACGCGGCAGTTTTTTTAACATGTAAAACAAAATTACATGTTAAAAAAACTTCATCGCTTCAACGAACGCTCTAGTCAGTGATTCGCCAGCTCAAACCACTCTACTTTGTAGAGTTGAAATGAGTTATTGCGAAGAATAAATCGTTTTCATGCAATAAAATTCAGTCTAAAGTGGCTTGAAAATTTAAAGTTAAATTTTAAAAATTTTAAAATATGAAAATATGAATAATCGTGATAAGTTTTTAAAGTAAGAGTTACACTAAAAATTTTACAATTCATCTTGAAAAAAGAAAGAGATAGCTTTATAGCAAAAAATCTAAGTGCGAAGATTTTTTCTGACTTTTTCGCCTCAATAGCGGCTTTTTTTGGAGCAACAATTTTTTCCCCTTAATAGCGACTTTCAAATCTTTGTTTTGTTTCATACGAGCGTACACATTTTTGTATCTTATATTCTCTTTCTCTTTCTTTTTTTCCTTATTTCTAGAAAAAGTCAACGTCTAACTGCTACTTAAAACTCTCTGAAGAAAAAATATAATTTAAAAATTTAGGAACAGGATATACAGAAATATAATAACAAAAATATAATATTTTTGATTAAAAAAACTTTTTTTAGACCCAAGCAACGAACGGGCATTTGCAAAACTCCGGACAAATGTTACAACGGCATGATATATTGGCCATTAGATGGTAAATGTTATACGCTGCACACGAGAGGTCCATGTGCCAAAGGAAAATTACTGACAATCGGACAGCACAGAATTGCCGAATGTGCGGTAAGATTTAGTGAACAATTAGTTGACGAGTTATAGTTAAATTTGTTTGTTTTTTTATTTTAGTGTGAAGATACCAATGAATTAGCGCAATATTTCTATTCGACGGATAGCTCATGCCATGAACACTATACAAGGGGACCGTGTGAAGGAGCCGGTGAACTATTTTTGCCAAATGGCAATTGTGGATGTCACAATAAATTACCAAATTATCATCCCGAAACAGATCAATGCTTTGAAATTGGTAACAAAACCCTGTTAATTCTCGGATTTTTTTTTTTATTTTGCATGAGAAGTTAATAAGATTTACAAAATCACGTCATGATAACAACAAAATTCTAACTCCAATGTAATTTATATGTAGTTCGAACTGATATTGTTCTCATCAGGTCTGTGTAAAATATCAGATGTTGATGGAATCAAATCAAAAATTGATTCGATCAAGAAACTATTTTTTGATCGAATCAAATCTGAACGAATCATAATCAGAAAAATTTTGATCGAATCAAAATAAAAAATATTTTGATTCGATCAAAATAATATTTTTTTGATTCGATCAGATTTGATTCGATTAAATTTTGATTCGATCAAAAATATATTTGATTTGAGCGTTGATCGATTAAATGATTTTTAGCAAGCCTAGTTCTCATGTTGCGAAATAATTAGAATAATTTTAAAAATTTCAAACACAGATTCAAAACTCATCTAAATTTTTAAACCTCCTCCAAAATTCTCCTCTTGTAGGCAAAAATAAAAAAAAATTAAATTAATTAAAAAAGAAGGAAAAAAACATTTTTTATTTGATTTAATAAAAATATCTTAGTAATTCAAGATGACGTCGTAATGCAAGATGGCGTCTAAGTATAAAACATATATCTTCTTTTTTCGAACGAATAATTCCGATTTTGTTAAGTTTACTCGAGGTTTTGCCTTATTTTTTTAAATTTGTAATTTGACGTCATTCAAGATGGCGGATTTATTGATTTCCGTAGACAATATTGTCTGATTAGCATTTATAATAGACCTGGTTTGCGACGTGTAAGAAAAAACTCCTGATGATCGATAAAAAAAAATGTGTGGAATCGCCCACAGATATCATATGTGATAAAAATTCAAGATGGCGTCTTATATGGCATATATTAATAGATATTATCATCGAAACTAGCAACTGTGGATGCAAAAGTTTTAGGAAACAACAAAAAATACGTTTTTGTGGTTCCAATGGTAATTTTTACTTATTTCTGATTATATCTCGAAAACGAACAACTTTATCAACCAAAAAATTGTATGTAGGAGTTGCAGAAAACTAATTTATTCGTAAAGATTTTTATTTTATGTTTTGACGATATCTTGAATTACGGCGCCATATTGAATTTTTCAAGTCATTTACTTTGATTTGTTTTTATTCTGAGGAATTTTGCTCTATTGAAGTCAATATTCCTTTTAATAACTAAAACAAACCATATACTATGGAGAATTTAAGAACCATAATAGAAGTTTTTTCACTTCTTTTTAAGTTTTACTCAAAAAACTAGACTTTTAAAAGAAAAGTTATTTAAAAAAACTCAATTTCATTTTGGTAAAATAAATTGTAATACAAAAAATATTAAACACAATTTTAAAATGTGTGCCCTGCAAACTGAATTTTAAAATAACTATACCAGAGCAACTTGTTGCACAAATTGTTTACGTTTAGCAGCCTTGATCCATGAAGTAAACAATTTAAATTAAGTTAATATTAACTAGTGTGTATCATCAAATTTGTATTGTTAGGTCTTTACGCTAATATATAGCAATAGGTTCGACCGACTTTTAACAATTTTGTATACAAATCGGTCGAATCTTGTGCTGTATATTAGTTAAAAGACCTAAAACTACAAGTTCGAAGATGCATACAAAAAAAAATTACTTCGTGGATAAATGGAAAATAAGTTACTTTGGTGTAGTACATAGGTTAGAAAAAAATCATCATTATTAATTTTAATTTTGTCATACAGGTACAATTGGACCATGCCCAATGGGACACATATTCATCATATCAGAGAATAGTGTGGGTGAAGAGGTGCCACAACAACAGGCTACGTGTCAATGTAAGGAGGGCTATGCTGTGTGGAAAGATGGTTATTGCTATCGCATGTACACCCGGGGTCCATGTGAAGATGGTGAATTTTTATTGAATTCAACAAGTTGCATAAAAAATCCTTGTGGCAAAGGACGTCTATATTTCCCCGAAGAGAAAACTTGCTATCGCGTTGGTTCGCAGGGCCCATGTAATTGGCAGCAGGTTGTTGTATTTGATTTTACAACACGACCATCGGTTGATGGTATTTCCTATAATGGTGTTTGTGGATGTTCGGGAATAATTAAAAATTTAGATCAACAATGCAGTGATGATCGTACACAGGAAAGCGCCTGTGAATCAACATCGGGAATGGTGGAATTAAACGGGCAATGTTATAAGCTGTATAGTCGTGGACCTTGCGGTCCGGGTCAATGGTTACAACCGCGAAAAATTGTCAGTCGCATTGATCGCAGAGGTGTTCAATGTCAATGTAGGCCGGGCTATACAAATTACGAATCAAACGATGGCATTATGGGATGCTATGCACCCAGCGTTGGCATTGCAAGGTATTTAAATGGAAAAAACTATAAATCCTATACGTTTGGTTTTCGAAGGTTTATTACGTTACTGGGTGAAACTGCTTAATCTGTTGCTTGCGCAGTCTCACTGCGAATTTCCTAACGTAAAGAAAAAAAAATAGTCAAGACTGAAACAACTAAACATTTTGCAAATTGTAGAAACTATGTTGTTTTGCATATTTATTAATAATTTTCTAAATGTTTTACCTCAATAGAAGAAGTAGCGACAGTACCAATTAGGTTAGTCAATTGAAAACGATTTTATTTTCCTGTATACGAAATTTAACTATATTATATTTTATCCTAACGACAAATTATCTTCAATTTTGTAAAATTTATCTCAGCGATATTTTATCTCAACGACAATCTATATTACCGATAGTTTATCGTCAACGGCATTTTATCTCAGCGATATTTTATCTCAACGGTATTTTATCTCAGCGATATTTTATCTTGACGACAATTTATCTCACTGATATTTTACCTGAACGCCAATTTATCTTAGCGATATTTTATCTCAACGATATTTTATCTCAAAATCTAATCTCAGCGATATTTTATCTTAAAAAAACTTATCTCAGAGATATCTTACTTGAACGACAATTTATCTCAGCGATATTTTATCCTAACGATATTTTATCTCAAAGAAAATTTATCTTAGCGATATTTTATCTCGACGACAATTTACCACACTGATATTTTACCTGAACGCCAATATATATCAGCGATATTTTATCTCAACAATATTTTATCTCAACGATATTTTATCTCA
This sequence comes from Diadocidia ferruginosa, assembly GCA_027564275.1. Taxonomy (NCBI): domain Eukaryota; kingdom Metazoa; phylum Arthropoda; class Insecta; order Diptera; family Diadocidiidae; genus Diadocidia; species Diadocidia ferruginosa. The sequence continues at coordinate 9,363 of JANSTW010087780.1, read as the reverse complement.
ACGATATTTTATCTGAACGACAATTTATCTCAGCGATATTTTATCTTAACGATATTTTATCTCAACGAAAATTTATGTCAAAAAACTTATCTCAGCGATATTTTATCTCAAAAAATCTCAAAAAACGTATCTCTGCGATATTTTATCTCAACGACAATCTATATTAGCGATAGTTTATCGTCAACGGCAATTTATCTCAGCGATATTTTACCTCAACGGTATTTTATCTCAGCGATATTTTATCTTGACGACAATTTATCACTGATTTTTTACCTGAACGCCAATTTATCTCAGCGATATTTTATCTCAACAATATTTTATCTCAACGATATTTTATCTCAAAACACTTATCGCAGCGATATTTTATCTGAACGACAATTTATCTCAGCGATTTTTTATCTTAACGATATTTTACCTCAACGACTATATATCTCAGTGATATTTTACCCTCAAACACAATCTATGAGCGATATTTTAACTCAACGATATTTTATCTCAAAAAAATTATATCCATGTAATAGTTAGATTTATAAAATCTTTTTCAATTGACAGACACACATATTTATGGTATTTTGCGGTTTAAAGTAGTAAAAAACTTTGTGTAAAATTGTAATTATTGTAAAGCATGGCGTAATTTGTGACTATATATAAACATTCTGTGTTTCAAAAACATTTGTGTAATCATTGCATGGTTTGTTTCACATCTAATAATAATATTAAAATTTAATCATTTATTATTCTCCTAATTAGGTGGTTCCTTAGATTTGTAGGACTGGGAGAATAGTACGATTTTTCCACCTATACACATATATACATACATGAGTCATATATTTTAGATTATTAAGAACGTATCTTTAAGCGGAAAATATTGTTACCTGTTTAAAAACGAAAAATGTTTCTTTATAAGAAACATCAATAGAATATAATTTAAATTAAATTAAAACTAATTTAGAATAATTAAAAAAAATAAAGTTAAACAATATGATTTTAGGAAGTGAGAAAATTGTGTTTGTGCCATTTTTTTTTAAATTCATGTATAAAATATTTTTTAGACTGTTCAATTAAATTCATATTAAGAAAAAAAAATTAAATTTTGCTTTTTCTTTAATCTATATCTATATCTATCCCACTAAACTGCACTATATACGTCATATATCTTACTTTATAAAGAAAATCACAAAAAATGATATTCGATGTTTAATAAGAAAAAAATTTCAAAATTTAAAATGGCTTCGCAATTCAAGATGGCGTCTATCCCACTGCTATAAGAATCATCAATCGGAAGATCACACTCATTTATACGTTATATAAAGAAAATCACATAAAATTGTATTCGATGTTAAATTAAAAAATAAATCCAAATTTAAAATGGCTTCGAAACTCAAGATGGCGTCTATTCCACTGCTATATTAATCGCAAGATCACATACACTTGTATATTAAATTATTTTACAATCATAGTTACTAAGAAAATTACGAAAAATTGTATTAGTCGTTTATTAAAAAAAATTATCAAAATTTTAAATGGCTTCCCAATTCAAGATGTCGTCAAAGCACAAAAAAACATTGAATGGAACTGATTCGTTTTATTAAACAAATTATTTTGATCAACGTAGTTATTTGACATTTTAAGAAATTTTATAAGCAGCAAAATTTTTAAGATTATGGATTATTTAATTTAAAAAAAGATGCCATTGTTATTCCACCATCTTTTATTGTATAAAATAAAATTGTTATGCTATAATCTATTATTTTGAGAAAAAAATTGTTTGGCGAGAAAAATTAATTTAAAATTTAAATAACTGCAATGATTAAAAGAAATGTTTTGATAAGTTATTTAATGATTGTTTTGACGCCATCTTGAATTTCAAGTCATTTTAAATGTTGTAAAATTTTGAAAATCGAAGAAAACATTCGCTCCTAATAGATAGAAGTCCTTTACTTTGGAGTGAAAGACAAGATGGATGATATTATTTAAAATTCGAAAATTATAAACATCTACTTACTCTAATCGTCTCTGCAACATCTCTATCTGGCTAGCCATATCTTGTATTTCAGTCTTTGATTGACATAAATTAGTTTCTAGTGCATACAATTGTTGTCTGGTTGTTTCCAATTCATTCTGAGGAAAATAAAAACGTTACAAATTAAAATTTTAAAATAATCAAAAACCCATTTACCAATAACTCGTTTTTCTCATGTTCGAGTGCAAGATTTAGAATTTTCAACGTGGCCTTTTCATCTTGTAAATCGTGGATTTTTTGATCGTAATTGTATTGCCGTGCATCGTCCGAGCTCAGTTTCGATTCGGCTCGATTCAGTTGGGCCGCCGTAACTGTTAGGCGATTTTCATGATCAAGCAACGCTCGTTCTGTTTGATCTTGAAGTATTCTGTTAAATGGGGAATATTTATTATTTAATTGGCAAAGTAAAAAAATTTAATTACTTTAATTGATTATAAGATGTTCTAGATTTTGAATTTTCCCTTTCCAACGATTGAATTGTGTTTTTTTGTTTTGCATTTTCCTCACGCAGCACGGTTATTGTTGTGCGATTTGGCAATTCGGTTGATATGAGCATTCGGTTATCCGATTCCAATTTGGACATTTTTGTCAATAGATCTTTCATTTGATGGTCGGTTTTGCTTTGTTCGTCTCGGTGTAGTTCGGTTAGCAATTGCAGTCGTTGCCGTAGGTCATCCCGTTCACGCAGCAAACGATCCAAATCAGTGTGTAACTCACATTTTTCTCGTTCCATACGCTGAATTGTCGATTGCACTGATCGACTGGAGTACGGAATGTTACCGTTATTCAATTGGGTTTCTAATTTCTGACGTAGTTCATCGATTTCTTGCTGGCGCATGGCTAATTTTCGTTCGGCTGCTTCTAGTTCCTTTAAGAAATTTCAGTTAAATTTGTTTTTAATTTATTTAAAAAAAAACCTTTTCAAAAGTAGTTTGATTTTGTAGTTTAAGATATTCAGCTTGGAAGAAATCTCGTTCGGATTTTATACGATTTGTGTCGATGACATGATGCTCGTTGGGTAAATTGTTTTTAAAATTATCAGATTGTTCGGCTATGTTAAAAATAGAAAAAATAGTCAATGTTCGGTATTAATTCTATAACCGAAAAACCACCAAAAACTTACCATTTTTCATCGTCGTCATTAATTTTTGTTTAATTTTCAGATTTTTCTTATTCAGTCTATCCACTTCTGTCTGCAAATCATTTTCATTTTTTGTCATTATTTTTAGTTTTTGTTCTAAATTTTCCTTTTCATCGTTCATTTGCTTCAAAGCGATACGAAAATTTTGATTTTTATGTTCATCATGCGAATTACTATGTTTCGCCGCTTCTAAATAAGCAATTTTTTGCAGCGATTCATTAAGCTTGGTCTGAAATAGTTTTAATTAATTTTAGAAAAAACATAAACTATCATAACATACCTCAAGCTTTGAGATTTGTTTATCTTTAGTGACTAATTTAACATTTGCTTCAGACTCAACGGTCAATGCGACCTTTTCCAATTCGCCCATCTCCTTTTCGGTTCGGTCCAGTTGTTCACCTAACTCAATTGCCCGTTGCATGGCTTCGTGTTGCTTGCTGACGCATTCTTTTAATTGATTTTGAGCGGCAATTTTTTCTTTTTGAAGACTTTCCACATCTTCGGCCAACGTTCCGACGCCACGATAACAACAATCCTTGCCCAACGCCGATGTCGGACGTCCGCCAATTAACAGTTGCTGCAATCGAGATATTTCACGATCACGGGATTCAAGCTGGAATTTTTATTATTATTTTTGTTTTGTTTTTTACTGAAAGTTTTTATTAAATTATGTTGAAAAAAAATATTGTTTTTTATTTTTGCCGTTCTATAAAAGATGTACAAAAATTATTTATTGTAATGTGCTAAATGGGTTGATCTGCAGAACTAATCATATACCGTGTATCCATGACTAGCTCAACCTGTTTTCAAGCTATTTTCGACTCAAAATTGCCAATGGAAACCGAATCGAATTAGATCTTCGTTAATCGTATTTCAACTCCACGAAATTGGTCGAGTTGCAGCAAGTAAAATTTCGACTGATGCAGAAATAAAAATTATTCTTGAATTTTTCGAAGAAAAACTATTTAAAAATTAATTAAATTCATTTATTATAAATTTTTGTTAATGTTTACTGCTCGAATTTTTTTTTAGAAATAATAATAAATTTTTGCGCTAACCTGCTGCCAATGAAAACGACCGGGGTTAGTCGCCGCTTGATATTAACTCAACGATAACTAAACACGCTTTGAACTCAGTGCAATCGAAACGGGGTAAGCAGAACAAAAAAATACAATGATTTTATTAAAGTATTGAAAGATTTCTGAGGAAGTCATTAACGTTAGTTATTTCAGTATTATGAAAATCATTTAACTCATCTGTTATTAGAGATTTATGTGAAAGTTATGAGCCATTTGAAAGTAATGTGGAATAACTTGGATGACATCTGGAAGTGTCAGTGTCCTTCTAAGTTAAATTTCGAACCATTTACGCCATAGTTATGAATATTAAAAACAGCAGAGAAATGACGAGATCAAATCAGCCGCCGAAATTTGTTAATCAAGTTTTATAACTTGCTCTACTTGTCAAAGCAGCTACTCTTTACAGTTCCGATTCATAATTTACCCTCTCTTCGATGAGGAGACTTCCCACAGAAAGAAAAAAAAAGTGATTTTTTTGAGGTATCTATACTTAATCCACTTCTCTTCACTATGAACATGATTTTGTGAAAACTTTAGAATTTTAATAAATTTTTTTTAAGAGTTTGAGGGAAGTAATAGTGTTTGGCATTAAATGAAAGGTGACTAGTTGAAATATCTAAAATTTTAAAATTGAAAAAGATTCGACCGGCAAGACCGGAAAGGGCAAAAAATATATCTTTACATTTTTTTCACCGCACTTTGCTTTATAATTTTTAAAAGGGAACAATTGATTGTCCTCTTTAGAAATTTTGCAAGCAAATTTTAGAGCAAATTCTTGTAAAACGTTTTCTATTTATGAACTGACACATTCCGAGCCGCCTGATTTGTTTATTTAATCTAAAAATATGATTTTTTTTACCACATCCTTGCCTTGGATGGTCGAATCATTGCCAATTTTGAATTTGTAGTTATTTCAAATACCATCATATAATAGCAAACAGTAGTTATTCTCAATCAGAAGAGTGGGTGAGGTGGAAGGGGGATTATTTTATGTCATCTATTAGTCATTTTGAAGTCACCAGAATCACATTTAGGTGGGAGGGGCAAAAATCTGTTTTTTTTCATATATTTGTTCGTAGGAGGGAGCGGGCCCAGATAAAAAATTTTGATGGGTATCAAATGAAAGGTAGACACTTGGAGCAGTTAGCCGTAAAACTTTTTAAGAAAAACAAACTTAGCACATTAAAGGGAAGAGGTCCAAAAAAATCTCAAAATGCAGTTTTTATACTTTTTTCCTGTGTTAATTTTCTTAGCACCCCTTGCTAGGAGTCGCGAAAGGCCCCCTCCCCCTTATGAAAAAAATATAAAAGTACGGTTTTTGTACCTTTTACATTATCAGAGAGAACCGGTTGGATTTCCCCCAACTTTTTTTTAAATGATAGGTATTTGTAATACCTTTTATGTG
>JANSTW010087669.1:0-18912 GCA_027564275.1 Diadocidia ferruginosa | reverse complement strand
ATTTTTTTATTTTTTATATATTGTCATTACATTAGTGTCAGTAGGACAATATGTCCGTTGGCAAATAAATAAATAAAATAACAAAATAAAATTAACTACGGATTTTTAAGACTACAAAATTTTAGCTGTGTAGCTTTAATATAGTTTATGTTTAAAACCAAAGGTTGACATTTCTGCGTAACGCACAAAACAAATATTTAATTTAAATAAAGCTACAAATTTTAAACAAATGGCAGGAAAAGTATTTTTTTAATATTATTATTTTATTTGTAATAGGTTTAAAATATATATATAATATAGGACCTAATTTTTTTATTGTTTAACACAACCTGAATTTCACATTTTGTATATACTGAGTATTACCACAGCCAAAATTAACAAGCAGACTATTCACCCCATACCAGAAAATAATCCTCTTTTTTCGGGTGGACGTACGACTTTGAGGCTTTATATTATAAATAAATAATAATATTTTTTAAAATTTTCTTTTTCTAAAATGTTAACTGAAATTTTAACTTTAATATTAAAAAAAATTAAGTGTGTAAGTATAACAGTTTTGCTAATATATATTAGTATAATCATTCTAATGTTCGTCGTACGTCCATAGGGAAAATGGATTATTTTTATATTATGGCTTGAAACCTCTGGTGGTGAGGGTTCTCTGTGGTAGTACATATAAAACAGGCCAAATATATTTGAAAAATTATTTGATTCCAAATTTCACAGTATATCGAAAAAACATAATAAATAAATAAAATACAAATAACTTTGATCTAGTTTTTTATATATTATTCTACATATATTTATATATAAAAAGGACAATTTTTTTAGTGGATATACCAACACAATAAAATCCATATAAAATATTACAAAATACCAATATATTATTATAATAATATTATATTATAGACAAAGAGCCCTTAAGCATTCATCCACATATACTATATATATAGTTACATACATATTTCATATGGAATGTTCCTAATGTTATAAAAGAAACCAAAAATAAAAACAAAAACGAAATGTATATCATCAAATAAAGGCAATTTCATAATATTATTATTTGATATGTCATTTCGTTTTTGGAATGAATTTCGATTTTATTGTGAATGAATTTCGATTTTATAGTCCAATGTCCTTTTTATACATTTTATTTATCATCGTAATCATCGCATCGCTCGCACGCAATAAAATCTGTAGAAATGCTACAATTACTTTAATAATATCAAGCAGATATTATTAGACGTTTTATAGGAAAAATCCGAATGCTCGTATACCTATAATTTTATATATTTTATTATAAAAATAATAATTTTGATAATAATCAGCCAAAAATAGTCTTCATTCATATATATAAATAGTATAAGTGTAACAATAATCTTTTAGTTATAAGAAAACCTACAAAATTAAATGAATTCATGGACCTGGACCTATCTTACTAAAAAAATCTATAAAATCTGCTCTTTTATAAAAAGAAAATATCACTTGACACCCAACATGCAATTTGCAATACTCATAAATAGACTGACTATATTATAGTTTTTCAGCAGGACAGTCCTGATTTTAGAGATGTATCCTGATGTCCCGCCTGATTTTCAAAAAAATTGTATTTGTCCTGATTTTCGATTATTCAAATCGTATATTTCGATTTTTCGTTTTTAAAAATTCCTAATATTTTACACAGCAATTTAATTTACTTTATTTAGTGGATGACAATTGTCACGCTGGAAGTTTTGTATTTGGTTTTGGACTGTTTGTAAAACCGGTAAACGTTAAAAGTTAATTTAAGGAAACGTATGGAACAAAATCAAGACAAAAAAGCATCTTAACAATTTTTTGAGTACTTCCCCGCTACGCAAGATTCGACAAATATTCGACAAAATATCCGACAGTTACTGTAGGTACTTTGGAGGAGCCAACTTGTATGCCATTACGTTTTTTATATGAAGATTGTAGAAACTCTATAATCGATGTAAAAATGAAAAAAATTACATGCAATTTTTATCAGTTTTATAAACTAACAGTGTAAGAAAATAGCAACTGAGTAAGAGTAAGGACAAAAACGTAGCTGGGGAGTTGTTTTATATAGTTATGGTCAATCGATATGATGATTAATTTTTGTGTTTTTTTGTTCTTTGCTCTTTAATATCGAAATTGGATATATTGAACAATTTCGATGTTTTTTTGAAAATATCGAAATATCGATGTTTTTCAAATATCGAATAGCCCTACGTCGCACTGACTTACAAAAATATGTCTAGTGCGAGTTGCTGACCACACTAAAAATGTAAAATGGTTCCTATCTTGCACGCTTACGAGTAAAGGACACGCAGATGAAGATATAATTAAAGAAGAAGAGGCAGAAGAAAAGGAAGAAGATATAGAAAAAGAAAGAATAAGAAAAGGCAGAAGCGAAAAAAGAAGAAAATGAAGAAGAAAGAAAATAGAAAAAAATAAGATAAGATAAGGAAAGAAAAGGACAAAAATAAAATACGAAAAAAGAAAGAAGAAAAAAGACAAGAAACTGAAGTAGGAATCAAGGAAACAAAGAATGGAAGGAAAAAGAAAAGATGACGGAGCTTTCACAGGGTTGGCGGCTAAAGGTGGCGGAAACGATGTCCTTGTTGTATAGAAATACGATGGCCGGCACTATAATTAGATACATATAATTTTATTACTTCCTGAATTTCAAAACTTTATCTATATTTGCGTACAAATATATGCCATCGTGGCCAGGGCCGATATTTGTTGTTCAATATATTTGTACAAGTTAATTTTATATGAATGGCTTCGGCGTTTTTCCGCCCCAGATTTAAGGCGCCCGCGTACGGAGCACGCGTTCGTTCTCCGCCAGGAACGGCCCTGATCATGGCAGGTATCCAAGTTATTGTCAACAATTATTACTTCAGACAGGGCATGAATTGAATAGAACTGATCAATGTTCCCCCGTTAAAGGCAACTTGCTGATATCGTAGTCCTTCACGCTATGAAGTAAAGGTCGAGATGATATAGACAAATATAGCTAAAATATATGCGTATTATTTGAAATGGATTTTTTTTTAAATTACTCATTTCCTGTTGATTGATTTTTTGGGGTACCACAAATATATATTTAAAACATTTTTCATACGATAAAAATTAAAAACACATAAAATATATTATACTAAATTACATATAGGGTATTAAATTAGCCAGTATGGAGCAGTGGGTAACGTCACGGCTCCGTAATCAAGAAGTTGTGGGTTCGAGGCTCGGTAGGGCTAAACATTTTTCATATAACTGGGTTATCACCTATCATTCATAGGTGTTTATTAAAAAGCGATTGCAGTGGCCCGGAAGTTGCCGTTGTCCGCCTATATGATACCAACCTATTAGGGTTCCTCATATAGTGTAAACCTCACTCACTGATTACTAAAAAAAAATATACCGGTGCGACATGCTGACAACATGCCACATAAAAAACGGTTTATCTTAAAAGAACCTAGTTAATCTGATTATTAGTTTAGCTCAAGACTATCATCGGGTTGTAGTGACAAATTATTATTATTACTCTATGTTATATAGGGTTTTATGGTCTTTTAAATTATTCATTTATATATGCTTTCAAATACATGGGTATATTATACATAGTACATACACATACTATATTTTTTTTTTGCGAACAGATCTGATATTTATAGCGCTCTGTTGACAATATTAATCTGTATTTATATTATCGTCAGTTGTACATTTATTTTTATACATTACTTCGAAACACATTTTTTACCTAAAATGCAAAGCTTTAACATAACTTATTTAACAATACTAAAATATAATTTTATCATGTATATATTGTAATTTACATTTTAGTGCTGCGTAAATGATTTTATATTGCCATATTTTGCTTTTTTATATATCGCCGCCATAATATAGGCATTAGGCAATGTTTGGTAATGTGCCGAATTGCTAGATCTGCAGATCTAACTATATTCATATTTTAGTAGATCAAATACAGTTATATACATTATACATTATATATATTATATATAATATACTATACAGGTGATAGGTACATAAAATTATGTTTAAATTTTAAAACATTAAACATATATGTCGAGTTTTGTATAAATAAATATTTAATGTTAGTACTTATAGTATAAAATGTATTATACGTAAAATATACTAAAATTATGTGTAAATCAGTAAATTATTTACAGCTATTTTATATTATAAGGTTCCTAATATTTTGGGATGATTGATTAATTTGTTATAGAGAGTATGAGATAATCTTAATATATGTCTGAAAATCTTGAATATATCTTTTCATTTGCAGGTGCTATAAGTATTAAAGCGAATGCAGTGGTTCGGATGTCATCAATGTTTTCAATAAAAGGACGTTAAAACTTAGTCATACTGATTTTTAACAGTTTTATTTATTTTTTTTGCGATAATGTAAATTTAAAGTACTTATTCAAACAATAATTTATTACCTTTTATCTACCATAATACAATACTTTTTAACGCCTTCAATATTATTCAATTTAAAAGAAACAAAATCTATAAAGAATTTTCTTTTTTCTCCCTAGTTTCTTTAGAACCCTATGAATATATTAATTTTATATAAGTATGGATAAATATATACAAAAAAATAATTGATTGGAAAAGTGTTTTCGTTTTTCATGCCGCATTATATTTTCGTTATCTTATTTTTTTTCGTATGTTTAAGCATGCGGATGTTGAAACGCGTCTTCTATCTATCTGCGTTAAGCTCAATTGCCGATTAAAAAAAAGTTATATGCTGAATAAATTCTAAAGTGTGATATATTGTATATATAATATTATAGCATATAATATAAACCTACCTCAATCTAAAGATAATGCTCCTCCATTCGTTATTCAGGAGTATTATAATCTATATCTATAGTCTATTTAGTATTATATAATATATTTTATTTAGTATATTGTTACAAGAAAGAAGAAAAATTTTAGACAAACAAAAATTGATTGAACAAAGGTATTTTTAGATAGTGAAAAATTTCGATTCAGAATTATTTCTTTGATACCAAGTTAAAATATTACATCAAATACGTAAAATTATGGGTACATAACATTTTAATTTGTTCATTTGATAAAACTATATTGATTGAAGTTAATTGTCCAGTAATATACTGATTAAATATACTTAGATATTTTGTATGTAATTAAAATGTTTATTTCATAACTGCCGGGTAATAATTATTAAATTATAATTTATGTCATTTATTATAAACTTTATATATTGTGAATCTTATCTCAAATATATGTTTTTGATAGTAAAATTCAATTTAAAAATAAACAATGCATCTACATTTTAAAGAAGAAGAAAATAAAAGTAATTATCACAACGTTTAAAACAATAAATAAAAATGAATACACAGAATTCTTGTGTCAAGCAGTTATACATTTTTAATATCCTTGCAATTGAAATTTTAATATTGCTGATTGAATTTGTTTAAAAGAGATATAAACATTTTATTACTAAAGTATAATATTGCACTGCACTAAAGCAGAAGCAAAATACAATTTAAATTTTTATTATTTTATTTATTTAATATCAAAATAATAAAAATAAATATTGTACGGGTTTTATGTCTTGAAAGTTCTTGTAAAAAACAATAAATTTAAAAATTGATACATATAAGTAGATATTTTTTTAATCGATCAATGCAATTTAAAATAATTTGTTATACAAATTACCACTTTTTTATTCGAAAATTATTCTCCATAAGAAATGTTAAATTTTCTATATGCAAAAAAATTATATGAAAATTTGATATGCGACCAAAAAATCGAAATAAAACAAGTATTATAAAATCTGGTAAAGTGCAAAAGTCACGTACTTATGAAAGTCTGGAATTTAATTCGATCATCACTCTTGTATTTTATGTATAAAATATATAACATTTTCTTTATATAACAAATGAAAAGTTTTAGCTATATGAATATTATAATATAAATATATGAACTTTGCAAATTTTCAAACGACCGCTCAGAGATTTGCCTAGCGAAACTTAATATCATTTTATTATCTTGGAATATTATATATTTAATTTATTCAGGAAAGTAAAGTTTAATCAGAGGAGACACGAAACTTTTTATGACTGACTATGACCATAACTAATAACTACTGACTATTTATACGACTATATGACTTCGATTCTAACTTTGACTATGAATATATGGCTCTAACTCTGAATCTGATTCTGACTATGAATATATCATTATACGACTATTGACTATATTTCTATATGACTATATGTAACTATATGTGACTATATGACTATATGACTATATTATATATAGTTCAGATAGACGTAGTGAGCATTAAATAAGTCTCAAAGCTTTCTTCCCAAGTAATACTTAGCGGTGGTCCCGGAAGGTTTTGACTCGGAAGTCCAACAAGAAGGAGGTTGTTTTAGTGGGTGCAAACCCCACTTGACTACTGGCGTCGTACTTTTAGGTGTTTCAACCTTCTCCTCGAAAAAAAAAACTATACGAATATTTGTGACTATATGACTATATGACTATATGACTATATGACTTTATGACTATATGACTATATAACTATATGATTATATGACTATCTTACTCTGAATCTGTCTCTGACTCTCACATTGACTATGATTCTTATTCTAACTACGAATCCTACTCTGACTCAAATTGTAACTCTCAAATCTAATTCAAAATCTAAAATCTTAACAATGGTTTTGAATCAAACAAAGAAAAATTGAAAAAAACTATTGGATTTATAATTTCAATTTAGTTTTTAATACATTTTTTCAAAAACAAAATCGTCTTATTCTGTCTACTAAGCATACCAATATAATGTGTACAGAAATATGTGAACAATACCTGATGGCAATCACAAAATAATATAAATAATTTAAAATTCTTTGCTTATAACTGTACTTATACTCATGTACAATGTACATTGTACACGTCTGCACAACAATTTATACATATTCTTATATTTTTATTTTATGATTTCATCTACACATATCACAGCTCACAGTAAAATGTTTGAATTTTAACAATATATGCAAAATTGCAAAAATAAGATTCATCCATTCTCAATACGATATTAACCACATATCATTCATCGTTCGTTTCAAATATAATATATAAAATCTACATTGGTAGAAAATATATAATAATAATAATATGTCAATGATTTGTGCAAATATTAACTTTGAATATTTTCACTATTTTTATATTATTTATCTCTTTGGCATCATTCAACTGGAATAGTATTTATTATATTATATATTGAAATGCATATTTTCTACAAAATTGCAAGCGACATAGACGATTTAAAACAAGTATAAAGAATATATAAACATTTTTCTTTTTATCTAGTCCATATAAGGCAATTCCAGCGTTACGCAACTCACTTTTAGAAAATTTTTAACATCAGCTGTTTAATACCTATGATATATATTATAAAAAATTTAAAATTATTTTTCAGTTTCCAAATTTTTTTTATTAAAACATCTTAAAATAACGGAATTAGTTATGCTTAATTTTTTTTTATTTTGTTCACGTTACGTACTTCACAAAAAATATCGTTCTTTTTTATAGCCTATTTTTAAGCGTATATTTCTTTAAATTTATAAGACCTATAGTGAAATTTTCTGTCCTTTAATATTATTTTACATTTATTAGGTGATATATTTAATTTTAAAAGAATTTAAGATTGCTTATTTCTTTATATCTAATTTTCATTCAAAAAATTGTTTTGAACCTGTTTTTGCATTTTATAAATTCAGAGGAATTAAATGAAATGACAAATTTTCGGTGTAAAAATTAAAAATTGAAAATGGCCATATTATATGTTATACTAATTGCTGTGTGGTGCTTATTTTGTACTGATATTTTGTTAAATAATAAAAACAGGATATAATAAGAATTGTTTACTTATCGACCGAAAATTGTTTTCTTTAGATTTCCAAATATTTCACGAGCCGAGCTTGGCAGTCTTACTTATTTAAATTAAAACAGTTTAATTTTAAATATTTTAAAATCTGTTATTTCGTTGAAGTTTCGTTCAGTACTATGAACATCTTCGGAAACACTAAACTGTTTTATTTTAAATAAATAAGACCGCCAAGCTCGTGAAATATTTGGAAATCTAAAAAAAAGGATATAATATTTCACATTTAATAAAATTTATTTTTTAATTAACTATTAAGGAGACTGCACAGTAGGTAGCCCGGCACCCGGGCTACCTACTTTGCACATCTAGGCGACTGTAAGCGATAGCAAGCAACGCGATTGAAAGAGTCAGTTTTTTAACATACAAAACAACAACAACAAATATTTTTTTATATTTGTTGTTGTTGTTTTGTATTTAAAAAAACTGACTCTTCCAATCTCGTCTCGCCTCGCCTCGTCGCGTCGCTCTAATGTGCGATATCCTTTATGGCCAATTTCAAAAAACAATTTACAAACAATTTTGATCGTCTAAAAATGAAATATCCTAAACTTATCCAATATTGTAATTATTACATTTAAAGGCAAATGTGGCGCTTACACTATTCTAGAAAATAAATAGTTAAAACGTTTAGTATAAATTTAAAGCCGGTTCTTGTATATTGTTTCGAAAAAAAATGGTTAAAAAGGTACAACGTTCGATTAATTTATGCTAAAATAACAAAATATAAGCAAATTATTAAAATATGCGTACAAGTAATAGAAATAGAAAATTTCTATATATTATGCGAGATACAAGACTACCTATATACGACGTAGATATGCGAATTTGAGTAAATGTATGTATATCTTATTTTACCTGTTTTTATGTGTAAATAAATGAATACGAGTTGTATCATTTAAATAAATATATTTTTTCTTTCATTTTGTTAAACATAGAATTAGCAATATTTACCATAATTATTATTTATATTATAAGAATTTATTTTGTTATTTTTAAAAATTTAGTTTACAAGATTTTTATTTTAGTTTAAATCCAATTAAATAATTTATATAACTGAATATACCTACAGTAAACAAAATTAAATATCAATCTTTAACCAGACCATATCACTTTTTTTATAGAACTCAACTTACATTACTTTCAAATAAAATTACTTGACTTTTATATTCCATAATATCTTCCAAAGAGTCAAATTAGTCAAAAACCAATAGAATAATACAATAATATCTCAGTTCACATCTTGCAAAATATATCTAAATAATTTATAAATTATTAAGAAAATATAAGAGGATCTGAAAAATATTAAATAAAGGGCAAATGCAGAAGTCATATGAAATTTAGTGTCATTCGGAAGCAAGTCTCAATCAAATTAATCATCACGAATTATTATAATAATTTCAATATTAGTGATTTATTATAATTTAAAAAATCGGTCAAAATATGTTTTTTTTTTAATGTCAAGGTTTTTACACAAAATCTTCAGTTAAACACATTCACTAAACTTGACCATTTATAATATGTGAGGTTTAATGCCATTTGAGTACTTAATCATTGTTAGTCGCTGTGAAAAAGAATTTAAAATACATTCAGAAATTTGTATCATATTAATTTCTGCCTCTAACCTGCCAAATTTATTTTTATGCAATGCAATTTTTAGCCAATACCTACAAGTTGTTTTATGTTAGGCAAATATATTTTTTTATGACTTCCCTAAGGCGGAATGCCGGTTGGTGGGTTAGAGGCATGTGACCAAGATAGTTTCCTGAAAGTGTTTTTAATTGATTTTATCTCAAATCACAGCATTTATTTGTTTCTCAAAACTCAAACAATATATAGGGCTGTTCAATATATCGATAAATATCGATTTTTTCCAAATATCTATAAATAGATATTTAATTGTCGATAAATTTATTTAATATAATCGATATTTAAGGTCGACATCTAATGGTTTTTGTTAAATTTAAAAATTTTTGCGAATTATATAATCCAGAAATTACAATTACAAACATCGACATTCGACCTTTCAACATACAAAAATTTTTTATATTCGAAAAATCATGAATATAATATCTAAAAATAGTAAAAAGATAGATGATTTTTCAATATCAAACCAAAATACAATCAGAAGCAGCAAAGAACATAATATAGTCAGGTTTATCATTTAATTAGTGCAGATTTTATTCCATATTCACCTTAAAAGTTAGTTAGAGTGACCTATTTGCTCATATTTTATATGATAATTTAAATTCTAGGTAATATGGTAAATACATATATGCAAATTAATCTCTCAAGTCTCAATTAAATATGGAATTTTAATTTGACATCTTGAACTATCTAAGCCCATACATAAACTATACGCATTATATATTACACTATGCTATGTTAAGTAGAATAATATATGTTCCAAAATCCCAATTAACATAAATCTAAATTTACATAAATTTTTATACATAATAAAACGTCTGAATTTATTATAATTACAAATTTAATTTCCATATATAGACGTTTAAACTTTGTCACCATTAAGCTAAATATAATATTTAGCACCATTTTTCGACATAAAAAATATAATATTGTCGTCAATTTTAGAAAAATTCATAAGTCCGTTTTTAAAACTTCTTATTTTTCAAAAATGGTAATAATAAATAATTTGTAAATAATTTTTCTTAAAATTAAAATAATTATTTAGAAAGATTCTACATAGGCAAGCTGTAGATATTCTTGAGAAATAATCGAAAAAACCAGTAACATTTGTTTTTCTAAATTTCTAATTTTTTTATGAAGAATTGGATGATCTCATTTATTTGGTAATAATTTTAAAGAACTTAATTAATTAAATCTAAAAGTTTTAAGGAACTAGCGGTTGTTAGGGCAGAGGTTTAACTTCTCAATTATAAAACTACCGCTAGTCTGATATTTCAATGTTTCAAAATACGGTCGATACAAATTCGTTTTTTTATGAAAACAAAATTCCTAACTTTCTGGATCTGATGAAGTCCTATATAAGCCGAAACGTCAATAAATATTTTAAACTGACTTTTTAGAATATTTTCTATTTCAATTAATTAATTATGACCTTTAAATTGAAAATAATGTGGCTTAATTCCATAAGGCATTTTTTGCCCTTATTCAAAATCGACTTACACCCCTTTACAATTACAAACGATTTTACTACAAACAAATTTGTATATTTTACTACAGCAATAAATTTGAAAAAAATAATAAAATATTTATTATTCATATTCTTACCTTCAATAAATAGATCACAAAAAGACAATAATATCCAAAATATATAAAAGCATTCATCTTAAAGTTGAATATAGTTATTTATATAATTTGCCAATAACTCTTGCTGTTGTTGCCCGAAGAACAAAAGTATAAATCCCCCAAAAAAATCGAAGGTAATTTATTTATTTTGCTGTGTAGTTGGTAAATGTCGTTGTAGAAATATTTCTTTTTTTTTTTGTTAAAAGTTGGCTGCGATGACGATGGTATATGTATGAGATGATGATGGTAGGTAAAGTTGGTGTACAAAAATCCAATATAAAATTCCTAGAAATTATAATTTATATTGCCAATGATATGTGTGTTTGTGTTGTTAAAGTTGATGATGTTGTTTTGGTGTGTGATGTTGATACAGTTGTATTTGTAAATTTATTTATATAAATATTTCGTAAAAGGTAACCAATTTAAATGCGTTGATTTAATAAATCAACAATCCAATTTCTTTTACTGCAAAAATTTGCGATAAACATTTAAATTATCACTTCGATATATAAAGTTGAGATAATTTTTCGTTAGAATTTAATTATTTTTGTAAATTGATAGAAAAATAATCTGTTTTTGTATAAATTGGATGTTTGCAGGTGGTTTTTGTTGGTGGTTTCTTTAGTTGTATCCTCATTTTTAGGCTTCTGAGTAGCTGAGCTCTTATTCCTTTTTTGCTCAATCAATGTGATGTTGTTTTTGCTATGTCAAACATAACATCTTTTCTATTAACTTTCATATTTCACAGCTAATATTTTTTTAACACACAAAATTCGCTATTTTGATTTATTTTTGTGAAAAGTTGCTAAATTTAGACTGTAATTTAATTTTTATATTAATAAAAAGCACATTTATTATTTAACTTTAGAATATAAATTATATAGTAAATATGCAAAATTTGATGAATATTGTTATTTGTTAATTAATTTGGCCATTTGGAGAAATTTTTTAATTTAAAGATAGAAACATTATATGAGAAAAGAATAATATACAATAAACACTGAGAGAAATTTTATTTAAATTGTTATAAAGACATTGGCATGTAAAATATTAAATATAGGGCCCTGAGAAAAAATTTAAAAATAAATAAGCTTTTTAGGTATTGTCAAAATTGTTTTTAGAAATTTTTGTAACACTGAGAGAAAAAATATTTTGTTAAACTTATTTTAGAGACAATTTATAGAAGTCATAAAAAATAAGAATAAGTATACTAAGGGAAAAATGGCTTTTCAATTTTAAGGATAAGATAAAAAAGAATTTTATCAAAAGAAAAGCAAATTTTTGAAAATAGTTTAAGAGACAAGATACAAAAAAAAGAATGTGTAAAGTACTGAGAGAAAAAATAAATTTTGGTAACTGTTTTTGGAACAAGGTAAATGTGACAACAAAAAATCGTATTTGTTGCCTCCAAATTAGAAGCGGAAACTGTCTTTATATATGGTATAAATATCTCTTGATTAAAAATTGCAATCGTATATAATTTAAATATGCCAATAAAAAGTGTTTAGGAAAAAACATAACCACAAAAAATCGATAAATATTCTTCCAAGGCCTTAAAATATTCAACAAAATGTACATAAATATATGTACATATATATAGTGAGGAGGTCATAATTTATTATAAATAACATAAAACAGGTATTTTTAGTGGAACAATTTTTATTTATTTATTTTTTCTCCTCAAACACACGATTTGCCAACAAACAACAACACATATAGGTATATTTTAAAACATTTTAATAACAACATTTAATATTTATAATTTTTTTTTCTTTAATAAATTTCCATTGTATTTGTGTAGATTTCACAAATCAAAAGAAACACATTATAATATTTTCATATATATTATATGCGATATGAACAAAACATGTTCAAGATATAACACTAATACATTCACTTGTGTCTGAACAAAAACATCTACCCATACAAAAAATTATACAGATTTTAATATGGTAGAGAGATGAAGAAATCACAGCACTTTTCAGATTTTTTTGCTTATTTTTTCTTGCATGGTAAAAAACAAGATTCCCGAATTTTTCCAATAAGATGTTTTACTTATATGGTGGAATAGCACGAAAAACAAACTACATTTTTAAAATAATTTCCCCACAGTAACACAATTATTTTTCATTCATTTTTGATTTTTTTCATTCACGTAGCCTATACATATTCAAGTTTTTTTTCTTCTTTTTTATGTGATATCAACCAGAAGAAAAAACTGTTGCACTTGAACTATACTAAAAATTGCATGTTTTCCATATCCTGAATCTGCTACTAACTGCACACTCACACAAATGAATTAAGGAATTTTTTGCCAGAAAAAATCCCACAATTCATAAATATAGAACATATATATGCAAATATAAATATGGAAGAGATTGTAACAATCCCAAAAAAGAAATAAAACCACTAACTTTTTCTATGTATATATATGGTAAAATACACCGAGAAAAAAACACTGATGCACCGCGGTTATATATAGGAAAAAACACTTTATTGTACAAAAGTCCCCCGCGCGCGACTCTAATAACAACGATCTACGTGTCGACCAGACCGACGTTTCTCAATCAATGAATCGCCATAGAATTTTCTCCCATCTGGTAGCCCCATTCATACAATTTATTGTCTCGTCTCGGCATCTCATATATATTATGCATAAAGTATTTTAGTTTTACGTATGTATGATTTTCAATGGATTTTCTCAATTTTCACTTTGTGTGAGTGGAAAACGTATGTTTAAAATGTTTCATATATTTTATAGGAAACATTTGGTAACCATTTTCTGACCTCTTATGGTATAATTTCGTACTAAGTCAAAAGTTTATAGTTGCTATAATTTCGGTTGCTATAAAATGTTTGCTATAATTTTTTATAAATAATTGCCATAATTTTATGGTTAAATTATATTTTTATATTAAGCATGAAAGCTTTTTTGTGAAAACTTGAATAATTTGCTGAATATAATGGCTATATTAAATGTTGTACTAAAAGAACTGAATAAATTTCGTTTACTTCTTGATATATTATATGGAATGCATTTGCGTCGGTTATTCTGCTTTAAACAGAACTGACAAGTGAATACAATTCATCAACTTTTCTTTGATCTATGATCGTAAATTCAGTTAAATAAAAAGGTTTTTTTTAAATTTATTGTTTGTATCGGATGAAGTTCCGCAAGGATCTGTTGATGGCACATTACGAATTTTTTTATTCGTCAATTATTTACTAAATTGTACATTCTTTTCCGACAATATTCACTTGTACTATTCTTGTGATTATAAACTATGACGAATAATAATAATTTTTCGAATTTGTTGTTTGTGTCAGGTAAGATTCGGCAAGATTCATTCTTCGGCCAATTCGGATTTTGTTTATCAATAATGATTTTTGAAATTGTATTAATTTTTGTTAACCCATTCCTTTCTGCATCTAAACTATTGGATTAAATCGATAAAATTTCATACAGAGGCTATTTATTAGCTCAAATTTTGGTGTTCAAAAGAAGAAATAAAAACCATGGAACTGGCATGGAGAAGAATGGTTCGTTCACTGGGCGGTAAAAGAATATACGAAATTTAATATATTCTCAAAAATTAAAAATAAACTCCATAATTTTAACTAGTAGACATATTCGACCAAGATTGGGGCCTCTAGGTCAAAAGGGAAGGATTTTTTTTTCTCTAAATGGTCGAAAAATATAGATGAAAACAAAGATTTCTCCAGTTGACGGATTCGGCCGAATTTTGGTTTAGTATTCATTTACTCACAACAGAATACTTTCATTGCGTTGTTATGATTCGTTCATGACCACCGATTATCTGGTTCTACGGTTGGAACTGGATAAACAATTCCAAGCAGTATTTCCAACCAGAGAAGAGTGCATATGTCGGGCACATACTGGAAAGGTTTGACACTGTAATCTTCACTAACGGTTCAAAGATGAACTGTGATAAGCTCAACATATTAGAATTATTCAGGCTTTCAAATCTGGTGTATTTCGATAGCTTGCAGAAGAGTGGGAGCATGTAATGCAGAGATTAGTTATTGTCGTGAATATTCATGCTGCTATTTTAGCTGTTGTCTCCTCTTAACTAGTAAAGCAATGCAATGGTGAACTTTAAATCATTGGCAGAAAATTTTATGTTACTCTTGTTTAGGTTCCCGGACATAGCAATATCGTAGATAATGAGCGTGTCGATGAACTGGTCAAATATGCCTCTACGCTGGATGCCAACCGAGCATAACGAGTGCATCCACCATTAACGGATGAATTAAAGACTCGTACATTTTTTTCTGTGAATGCCCAGCTTTGGGCAGGTCAAGATTTAAATTCCTATAGGTTATCACGTATTAAATGGTCTAGCTCAAGTCGCCGATAAGAAGATCATAGAGTTGATAGATTTACTTAACTCCACTAAATGAATCTAGTCGGCTGTGACAGATGGGTTCGAGTTAAATGTGGTATCATTTATTTAAGGTTTCTACGTCAATGGAGAAGCGGATATCCTTTGCAATTTTTATGCAATATATAGTTCCTGACCAGGTCTCTTACTAATTATATTGAAAGTGTGTTTTAATTTTTTAATTCTTAAAAATTGTTGTGAATTTTTAATTTGACATTTTTTATACGTCAAAACTGAATTACGTCATAGTCCTGTAATGCAGATTAAAAACTAGAAAGACCCAAATAAAAATAGGGTTGATAGAAAAAGGTTAGAACTAATCTATTTTTATATTTGTAGGCTGGTATCACATTTAGACGCCCCTAGGAAAAATTCTAAAGTTACTGGTGCGTTTCTCACCACTGGGCGAAAATGGGTTAAAACCACATCTTTGCTGACAATGTTTCTTTGTGCTATTCTTTTGATAACAATATATGACGATTAAAAACGACCTTTTTATGGTTTATTGTTTGTATAAGTTGAGGTTTTGAAAAGGTCTGTTTTAGTCACGTTGTGTATTTTCGTTATTCAATAATGATTCTTGTAAGCATCACATCTTCGCTGACAAAGTTCAGCTGTACTATTCTTGTGATCTAAACCTTCTACTCGAAATGTTAAATGACTAAAGTAGGTATTAGACGTTGAATTTTTACAATTCATCAAGAAAAAAGAAAGAGATAGTTTATAGCAAAGAGTTTAAGTGCGAAGACTTTTTTTCTGAATGAAAACTTTTTTTAATTCATTCGAGTGTACATATTTTTATATCTTATATTCTTTATCTCTTTCTATTTTTCTTGATGTTTTGAAAAAGTCAACGTCTAACTCCAACTTAATTGTAATAAATCAATTATCATATTAATCTTGGCAAGCTCACGAGTACTATAATATAAACTATTTATTCTATCGAGTGTTAATTATTTCTGTATTTTTATTTGACTAAATGTTATTTATGTATGAACCAACAGAGAAGTCTTCTAAATTTAGTCGTTTCAGCTTAACCGATAAATATCTCAACTGAACCTGATCGAACTAATCGAAAAAGAAAATACACTTTTATATGATAATAATAAACTCGTCGTATATATATTTACAATTAACACCCAATAAGATACATTTTAACCATGCAGAAGATAAAGTAATAATATTCTAATATTCTAAAATCTAAATGAATATTAAAATTTGTTAAATAAATTTGTAAAAGATATTCCTTCTATATATAGATATACTGCACAAATAAGACGTTTTATCGTAGCGTGCATCTATTATAGAAAATATAAGATGTGTTTGGATTTTTTGCAAAAAAAAAATCAAAATCTCCAATAACTTCTCTATTATGTGTGGTACTAGCTGCAGCAAGCAGTTCGTGCATGTTTAAAATCAACATCACATATTGTATCGTATATGTACAATAACTTAATATTTTATGTAAAGTTATTAAAATTTTAGGAAATTCTTTAACATTGCTGATAAAACTATAGATAAATCAAAGTTGATAAGCATTTCGTTTTAATAAAGTTGTTTTATGCAGAAACAATTTAAGAAGCTTCTTTTCCCAGGTCAATAAATTTCTTTACAAAATGAAAAAAATTGTTTATCACTTTTGATCATTTAATATAATTAAATTAAACATATAAAAATTACATCAATTAACAAAATATTAATAATAAATCCAGTTAAATAATTATAAAACAAATTATTATTAAATTTAAAATATTAAAAGCATACAGTTCAATACAAAACTAATAAAAAATTCTTTTATTCATTGACATAATTGAATTTATCTATCATTATATAAAGTAAATTTTTTTTACGAAATAAAAATTAAAAATAAAATCAAATTGCCTGAATTACCCAGAGAACTTCTTTATCATATGTATAATAAACTGCTGAGATAATTTGCCGCATAAAGAAGTAACCACTTAATTTAAAACATTTTTTTCTTCTACCAAATCTATTCACACTTATATCTAATTTATAATCAAAAACAAATTAAATAATTTCATCTGATCATTGTGCGGATTAAAGAAATTTTGCGCAGAGTAGCATGTAATAAGCTACCAATTTAGTTGATGTAGAAAAAAAAATTAATCATAAATAATTGCTAAAAGAATCTTATTCTTCAATAGCTATAAAGTAAATCTTTTTCGAATAAAATCCATATATAAATCAATCAGAAAAAAATATTTATTAAGAATATCAGCTAAGCAAAAAAAAAAGATAAATTTCCGGTCTTTTCTTCTCATTTTTCACAAATAAAAAAAAATCTTTCTCTCTGTATAGATTTTTTTGTGATGTTTTTTATTATTATATAATGTGCAATTGAAGATGTAGAAAAAGAATTGTATGTAGTATTGTTATATATGGTTAGTTCGTTGAACCATAATTCTAAAAGTAATAATATTATCTAATCTGTAATATATGTGCGATGTGGTGTGGAGCTAATTTAATATTGTATATATGGTTTTGATATATATGAGATCTATATGACTGTTCATTTTTTTTATTATTTCGCAATTTTTTATTTTATTTTCTATTATTATATATGATTAAATAAATGTAATTATTTTTTTTAAAGAATTTTGAAGATTTACATCATTTTACGTATAACGTTTTTTTGCGAGAAAACAAAAGACTTTAAGCAAGGAACCTTATTATTTAGGTGTTTTTATTTATTTTACAAAAAAGTTTTATAAACAAAATGAACATTCAAAACTTTTAAAATAATAATTAATTCAAATAAAAATTGAAACAAAAACATTAAAATCTTGAAAAAAAAACTACTGCTTATATATCATAGATAAGAATATTTACCAGACAAATTAGGTTGAAGAAAGAAAAAATTCATTTAAATTTCAAATAAAACATTTGGAATTTTTAATATTTTTGTTTTTTGTTTTTAATTATTTAATTTATTAACAAATTTTTAATATTTTGATTTTGTATCTTTTAAGATTACTTGTTTGTTTGTTGTTTCTTCTTTTTATAAGGTAAACAGTTTTTTGCTGATTTTGATTAATATTTTGATTGTTTTTGTAGCACTGATGAGGAACGCAAACCGTTCGAAAATTTTGCTAAAAAATAAAGAATGTTAAGAAATAGTTTTTCAAACACCCAAACAGACGCTTCACAAACAGACGCTTCAATCCGATCATAATCCGATTGAATTTTTTTTCATACATGCCGATTGATCCAAACTTAATCCAAACGCAATTTTTTTCATACATAGGGCCCGGGCTAGGATTGAGTTTTTGC
>JANSTW010087668.1:0-31072 GCA_027564275.1 Diadocidia ferruginosa | reverse complement strand
TAATAAATAAAATAAAATTAAAAATTAAATAATAAATTAATGTAATTAATTAAATTTAATTTATTTAATTTATTTAACTTACAAATTGCAAAAATTATCATTCCAGCGTATAAAAGAACGCTGGATTTGGCTAAACCGACTAATACAAAGGCAGGCACAATTAAATACAATCCTAAGACTGCATATTTCTTGGTTAGATCGTCCTTTAAACGTCGTACAACCGATCCTTGTAGCAATGCCATAACAACACCTAGAACATTGAGTTGTTTTTAAATTAGATTTTTTAATTTTACTTTTTTAATTCTCTTACCGGTCGTTAGGAACATTTTCGCTTGATCGATGGATGTGTAACCGAATTTATGATACATGAGAAAGGTCACCGTAAACTCTAGCCCCGAATAAATGAATAAATAAATAAAATAAATTACGCCCAATTTGCGCAATGATGAGATTTCTTTGCTGGGTATATTTTTGACAGCATCAAATCTATGAGAAAATATTTATTTAAAATAAAGGAAAAATTTATAAGAAAATACAAAAAAAATACTTGAACAAAGCTGAGATGCTGATGTGTTCAATGGCACGGGATAGAGAGTTTACGACTTGTTTGGCACGTTTTTCCTGAAATTAAAAAACAAAATATTTAAATTATTTTTAATTTAAGTGGTTTCTTTGTATAGCACGATAGATGTAGGCTTAGCTCGACAAAATATGATTATTTCAATTAAGGGCATCTGACGGCCAAGTAAGGGGTAACTTTGATACACGTTTCAGCCCTCATCCTTCGATGAAATGTTTTATTTTTTTTACTGGTATTGATAAATAGAATAGCAAGAGGCTGGAAAAGTCGCTTTTTTGAATTTTGTTATTTTTTAATATTGTGTTAATATTTCAGAAATGGGATCGTAGTGATTTTTTTCTTTTATAAAGTGCACGCAACATGATCTAGGTTTCAAGGTCAGATAGAAAATGTGTACGTTTTGGGAGTGGTGGACTTATTGTGAAGGTTTGTAACTTGGAGACTGATTAAGAAGAAGGTTCCGCAGTTTTTAGGGGCATTTCAAACCTGTTGCGATGAAGGTGAAGTTGAGCTTGTTGATGCGGCGGCGGTTGGAGCCTCTTACGATAGCAATCGAATTAAAATATGTTGTCGTCCAGCTGAAGCAGCCCTATCAGCGATTACAGGATGACGAGATGAAGTACGCGATGGGGAATGGCTCTGAGGATAACATACCGGTTGAGGAAACAGGAGGATTTTCGTGGATAAGCTTCAAATTGGACGGGCTTAAGAGTTCAGTTCCACACATTTGATACCGCAAAAATATAAAGATGATTTAGTGTGGCGGAACGCGACGCTGCTGGGCGGTTCAAGAGGTTTTTGCTGACCCAAAGAAATGTGACGACCTTGCTATAGCCTTACATCACTTGCCACCGAAATTTGACTAAAACCAAATATTATGTTTAATTATTTACTTATCATGACATAGAGTGCAGTAGAAGAGACTTTAAGATCTACTAAAGAAAATGGTATATAAGTCAGTGATATGATTTTTTTGATAAAAGCCAATTTAGAATACAAGTTTTTTTTCACATACAAAAAAGGATATTTTAACATTTTTGGCTTTACAATATTTTTTATCAAATTAAAATTGATTTTATATAAATTTTCTATCACAAATTCCTTTTTTAAACAGCACATACGGAGATTTATGTGAAAAAACTTGTAGTGTAAATTGGTTATTATAATAATAAAAGCAATTACCTTCGGCAAAGTTTCCTTTAGAAATACACTTAAAAATAGGACATCAGCAACCGCCAATGTCATGGCAAAAATGGCTGGAAAACTAAACCATGAATGTGCGGTTTTATCGGCCAATGCAGCAAAAGTTGCTCCAATCATTGGACCAATGATAAATCCCAAGGAAAATGCAATGCCAACCAAAGCCATTCCTTTGCCACGATTTTTTGCATTTGAAACATCCGTAATGATGGCCATGCTCAACGAAATGTTTCCTTTGCTTAGGCCACCCACAAAACGGGCCAGCACAAAGAGAGCGAAATTCGTAGATATTGCCCACAAACCATATGAGCTGGCGATTCCAATCTAAAATTTAAAAATTTTTATAAAAATAATATTGTACTAATTTTTTTTTTAAATTACCAAGCATATCAACATAATCGGTTTACGACCATAACAATCCGATAAGCCGCCAACGATGGGACTGACAACGAACTGCAAAAAACTGTACATTGATCCAAGAAAACCACCAAAAAGTACGGAGTTATATTTATCTGGAGCACCAACTAATTCTTGAAAATAGCGCACACTATTCGATAGCGTACCATACAGACCGGACGAATCATTTAAACGATAATATTCGAGCAGGGAAGGCAACAGCGGTAGGATCATTGTAAAGGCTAATAGATCTAATAATAACGATATAAATACTACGTAAACGACGGGATGGGTTTTTGAGTCTTTTTGCTCTTCTACTGTTGGGTCAACTTTTGTGTTTACATTGTCTGATTCAACCCTACTACCGTCGACTCTTTGACGTAAATTTCCATTTTTTGTTGCCATTGTGTCGTTTTGTTTTTCTGTAGTTTAATCTAGAAATAAAAAAAATGTTTGTTTCAATAAAAAATTATATAATTTTAATTGTACTACCACGACCCACCACCACAATTCGCCTTATACACAATAATAAAGCAAAAGTTATTGAAGAAGAAAAATTATTAATAATTTTAATTCTGTATTACGTGTAAGTTTTGTACAAAGAACCGACTTAGTTATACTGGCTCAATTAAATTAACATTAATTTGTACAGGTGCTACACCTACAAAAATAAACAGCACCTAATGTTTATTCGCATTTTTTTGCATTTATTATCCGTTTGCACACTCTTTAGTAGAAAATATAAATATTCATTTATGAAGAAATTAACTGATAAAAACTGATTTTTCTTTTTCGGAAGAGAAAAACTTTAGAAATAAGTCATAGCGATAATTTTGGACGAAGATGGTCGAGCCTGTTTAGACACGCTAAGTATTACTGTCACAGTAAATTTTCAGATGTATTTAATAAATTTTTACCATCTGCACCATCGAAAGGAACGGAGAAGGTTCGGGAGGTGGAGAGTGTCCCTTTCGATTACGGTGCCAGGCCCTACTCTTCTGAGTCGACTGTCTCTGATCCCTTCGACGGGGCGGGGGTTAACAAATAAGTAAAAATATCTGAAAATTTAGTTTTTCAGGAGGTGGAGATCCGAGGGGTAATCACTTGAAAAATATTTGTCCCACTGACTTCCATATTGAAATGACTTACATGACTTCCACATGACTTCCGTATGACTTCCATATGACTTCCACTTGACTTCCATGACTTCCATATAACTTCCACTTGACTTCCATGACTTCCATCTGACTTCCATATGACTTCCATGTGACTTTCACTTGACTTCCATCTGACTTCCATATGATTTTCATATGACTTCCATATAACTTCCATCTGACTTCCATATGACTTTCATATGACTTCCATCTGATTTCCATGACTGCCCCGTAGAAAGGCTCATAGAAAGCTGACACAGAAGAGTAGGGACTGGCACCGTAATCGAAACTGGTACTCTCCACTTCCCGAAAAATGAAACTTACATACATTTTTACCAATTTGTTAACTACATTCTACGTCGAAAAGAGCGAAGAAGGTCGCGTCAGAAGGATCAGTTAGGATCTGTCACCGTAAATTTTCAGAAATATTTATTAAATGTTTACCAACTGACACGTCCAAAGGAACGAAAAAGGTCAACCCAGATAAATCAGTATGGATCAGATATCATACAAGCATCAACTGTTATAGAAGTTTTCTGAGAATGCGGAATCCTTTTTGAGAAGCACTAAAATGTATCTTATAGATATATTGAACCAAAATATGTTACTCATAATCTGCAGGATGCAAATAATTTTTATTATTTCAAATTATTAATTTGGATAAATTATTAATTTGTATAAATTTATTAAATAATTTATTTGGATAAATTTAATAAATTATTAATTTGGATTAATTAAATAATTGGTGGAAAACACTATAGTAATTTTGACTAAATTTATACAAAACTTCGAAAATTGTTATCTAAATTTCACCGATAAAACCTAAAACGTATCCAAAATATATCAACACAATTACAACGTACATTTAGGTATGTCTTCAAGTAAACAATTCTAGAAACTTGATTTATTAGTTGTTTTTTACTAATGTGTAAATTTGTGATGATTCGGCTAAATTGTCGTCAATACGCAGGTAGGTACATCAATAAATCTATTATTTAATAATTTCTGCGTATTAGAAATTATATATTTGACTAATTAAGTGTATGATTTTTGAATATTTGTTGAAAAATGCGAATAATCTTGAATGAAAACCATGGTATCAGATAGAAAATTGGGTACATGTTCCAATTCTCCCACGCGCTTTGGACTAGTTAAATCATGTTGCGAATAATATAATTGGATTGAATTGCATACAAGCCTCGATACAAACTCGACACTATCTTAGCAGATTTATTTCATTTATATTCCCACTGAAATCAATAGATTTTGGAGAAGTTACAATAAACAACTTTACTATATACTAATTACTTTAAACTCACTTAAATAATAATAAGTATCACAAATACAAACTCTTAAACCACTCGCCTTTATCAACAAATTTAAAATTTATGACTCTACGTGCTTCGCCTTTAGCTAGCGCGCCGGACGAATAAAATATCTCAGATAAAGAATTCTTTTTTAAACAAGTTTTTTTTTATCACTTAATCTAATTAATATTAAATTACAAGTCTAAATCTAATTAATTATATATTATGAGTTGAGTAATATATTTGTGATAAAATTGTCTGATTAAATTGAATATACTTACCAATGGACAACAATATTATGAACTTATACTTAGGCAGCTATTCTACTTGATTCCCTATAGTGGCCTATACACTACACTTTTGTTGTACAAATAATAACTTTCATTTTTTTTACTTTCTAATTCTTCAAAAAATATTATTAATAATTATCATAATATTTATTATATACCTACGTAGCAGCGCGCGGTACACAAAAAATTTATACAAAAATAAAACAAACCAAAAATAAATACAAAAATATTTACATCACGTGACTGTAAAAATAAATATGGCGTTTTGACAGCACCGTTAAGTAGAAAATCAGGTTGGCCAACGTTATAAAGTAAAAATTACGTAAAATAATTTACGTTGCAAGTAGTAAAAAAAATGTAGTACTTTTTAGATATAGCTTTTCGTTTAAAATTTAAATTTTCTTATGAAAAACAAAATTCAATCTAATTTTATCTTTTTTATTATATAAACTGATATTTTTGAGGTCATTTTTAAGTATACTTAATTTTGTTTAAGGCAGTAATAAAAGAGACAAAATTTCGAACGATTATTAATTTTTTATTTAAATTAATTAGTTTATATAATACCGCGCGATTATTTCCATCAAGAAAATAAACTTATTTTTTTCACTGCCTTATGGGTTATCGGTCAATAGATGCGTAGGCCGTGAGTAAATATCGACAGCCGTATTAATGCAATGATTAAGCGCATTACGCATCAACTATCAACGAAAGAGAATAATTACACCCAATCTAGAGATGGTTAACAATTCGGCTTCCAACTGAATCACTATACTGTCCCAGTGTTAAGAGTAAAATTTAAAAACTCTCCTTTAATTTTTGGGGTATGCACACAGATCCTCTCTTTAGTTTTTGCACAGAATAAATATATAGATAATTCAGAATGGACACTTAGTGTAAAAACACCGTAGCTTAAAAAATTTGAATTAACGTCCTTAACGCCAGTACTTATGTTGATTGAACAAGCTATTCACATGTAGTGCCGGTTTAAGCGAAAAAGTTAATTGCGAAAATCTGTTAAAATTTGGTTTCATTTTTGAAATATTCACATAGATCTTCTTTTTAGTATTGTGATATGCACACAGATCCTCTTTCTTTTAAGCACATATTTAAAAGTGTCCAACCTGTATTTAGAGCAATCTAATTAAAAAAACTAGCATTTCTTATTGTTTTCAAAGCTCTGTTTCGGGAACTAGCACATCGCCTAAATCTAATAATTTGCCGATAGTTAGCTCGGTGGAACAGGTGCTTTCGCCTCCCTTCCTCGCTATATTACA
This sequence comes from Diadocidia ferruginosa, assembly GCA_027564275.1. Classification (NCBI taxonomy): domain Eukaryota; kingdom Metazoa; phylum Arthropoda; class Insecta; order Diptera; family Diadocidiidae; genus Diadocidia; species Diadocidia ferruginosa. Next base: position 24,868 of record JANSTW010087668.1, on the reverse strand, counting down.
AGGCAATAGGATTATAAACCCATATTTTTCTGTTGTTGCCATATATTGTTGTACATCACTCACATACAAAGAATATATTTTTTAAAACTTTAAAATTTTAAATTAAACCCCAAAATCATTAGGAAAACAACAGACTAGATTCGGGTACAGTGTGGATTTTCTTTACTGGATAGAATTATTGTACATTATATACATTCTTGTACCAGTATTGATATGATTATGATTATGTGGTAAAAAATATAGTAGAACAAACCCACCAGGTATAAAATGGATCAGGGACCTTTTCAAAAATTTAAATTCTTCCTCTTCTGTTTATTTAATGATTGACATCCTTGTAGAATATGGCCGTCACATAGTCAGGTTTATTTTATGTAGGTATGTTCTTTACATGTTATAACTGTATTTTCTTTTTATGATAATAATTATTATATTCAGATTTTAAATATGTATAAATGATTGATTTTCACTTTTTTTTGTATTGTTTAATTTTTTTATATGATAGGTATTGGAAACAAATTTACACAATTCAGAAAAATATCCATAAATGCTCTTATATGACAAAAAATGTTTACACTTTGTTTTTATATTTTTGTCTTAATTTGGGTATAGTTACTTTATATTTTATTGACTACGTTACATTTTGTCGTCTGGACCCATGTGTTACTAGCATACGTGGGGCAGAAATTGTACTTGTCCGGGTTTCTTTCAATTTTTAACGTCATTTATAACTTACAATTTTTGTATTTACATTTAAATGCATATTTGTTGTACCCATTTATATGTATCACAACTGCAGGAGTAAATAATAATTTATGTCATATATTAAACTTTTATATATTGTGGATTTTATCTCAAATCAATCATTTATAACTTTGTGTCCACACGACAGCGCGATCCAACCGGCAGTCAATTTAAATTATTAAAATTCTGGCCGTTTTAAAATAATAATAATAATAAAAAGTCATACATGAAGAATTAACTTCTTTTTGGGTTTTTAAACATATAAAATGAACCTCAATAACAATTTTTGCAGCCCGGCGTATAGCCGGATAATATTCGCACAAGCGATAGTAAGGTTAGGTGATTTTTTGAACAGTCTATTGCTGTATGTTTGATGGACATGCTTTAAATTAAATATCTTTTTCCCAGCCATAATTCTGCAGTTTAAAAAATGGTCATTGAATAAATTTTTGAAATTTTTGATTATAAATCTAGTACGCCAGATAAATACGTAAAAAACACGTATTCGTCTTACCGCGCACGGCAGCACTTGATTGTAAAATGTAAACCTGACAATTTTTTTTTTAGAAAATAATGTCAGATCGCTAATTATTTTTATGCCTAATTATTTATCACTGATGTGAAAATTGTCGAGTTTTATTTTGATTAAAAAAGTTGTCTTCTGATTTATCAAACTGTTACACTGCGGTGTTCTGTTTACAAAATAAATATTAGCTCAAGAAAAATCATTATATCGCGCCGCGGCTTTCATAAACAATATCGCAAAGTGGCAAAGAGGTTTTTATTCGGTGCTGCGTAAAGGAATGTGATGTGGTGGTCGGTATCGCGCGGTGTCTAATCCAACAAATAATTATTTAATTACATTATCGTCCGTTGTCTTAAAAGAACTGCACCAAGATTATGCTAATTAAATTACGGCGATAGAATATACCAGCGTAGAGAAGAGAGCGACACTTTTCGTTTAAATAAATATGGAAAATAATGAAAATTCCTTTTGGAAACAAAGCAACAGAGCCGTACCGGGAAGACCGAGTCCGAAAAAAGACAATAAAATTACGGTCAAGGGAGGAAAAGGTCCGATGGGATCTACATCATTCCAAGATTTTCAGGAGTCCGTTCGTGATGCCTGGGACATGGGCGATGATGAGTTCTGTATAATTTCAGGAATTTCAGGTTTTTAATTTGAGTGAAACATTTTTAATTTCTTTTTATAAATCCTTTTGTTCTTGCAGATGCTAAAATATCAAAAAAGGTTTCTCATTCGGCTGCGTTAAATGTGATCAAGACACATCGCAGTAACAATAAAATCACTGAAAACAATCAGAAAAAATCACTGGAACTAAATTTAAAAAGTACAGAAGAGAATCACGCAAATCACAGAGCAGCTAGCACACGTTCGGAAACTGTAAATACAAACGCTGATCCTGAGGTTAAAGAATTAGACAGTCCCACCTCCGATGATCCACGCCCAAGGTATCGTCAAATGCATGCATATCCAGGCCGCCCTCAGCTCTTAAGGTTTTCATCGAATTTATCGAGGGACGTTGAATATGAATCGAAAATAGAGAAATTTCAAACTCTTCTGGAGGCTCCACTATTAAATTTGATTGCATTGAAGGAGCTAAGTTGGTCGGGAATACCGAAGAAAATGCGTGCAATAACATGGAGACTGTTGTCCGGTTACTTGCCGACCAGTTTGGAACGACGGAATTCGGTGCTGGAGAGAAAACGTCTAGATTATCACAATTTAGTAGCTCAGTATTTTCGGGTAGAGAGTCGAGACGAAGGACAACAAGACACCTACCGACAAATCCACATTGATGTGCCAAGAATGAACCCACACGTTCAATTATTTCAACAGAATTTAGTACAAGAAATGTTTGAAAGAATCTTATTCATTTGGGCTATTCGTCATCCGGCCTCCGGTTATGTTCAAGGAATTAACGATCTAGTTACGCCATTCTTTATCATATTTTTACAAGAAGCTTTAAATTCGAGTAAGTTCACTGAATATCATGGGTTCTTACCTGGCCAAAAAGATTTAAAAGATTTCCAAGACATCCGAATTCCAAAAAAAAAACATCCAAGACTTTCATGAGACTTCTGAAATTTTCAAGACTTCCAATATATAAAGTTCCCAGGGTCAAATTACTTCCATAAGACTTACAAGATTCCATTACTTTCAAGACTTCGCGGAATTGCATTAGACTTACAAGGCATTCCACAATTTTGAAAGGCTGACAGGAATTATATAAGATTATAAGACTTTCATATCTTCCAAAACTACTAAAACTCTCTACATTTCCAAGACTTCCTAGTCTTCCAATAGACTTCACAAAACTGCAAATTCTTCCAAAAGTCTTAATTCCAAAAGACTTCCAAAAATTCCAAAGATTTTTACGATATCCATAAACTTTCCACATTTTTAAAACTTCCCTAAATTCCAAGACTTCCAAAAATTCCAAAGACTTACGATATCCATAAACTGTCCACATTTCCAAAACTTCCCTAAAATTCCAAGTCTTCCAAAAGACTTCACCAAGCTGCCAATTCTCCCAAAAGTCTCAATTCCATAAGACTTCCAAAAATTCCAAAGACTTTTACGATATCCATAAACTGCCCACATTTCAAAAACTTCCCTAAATTCCAAGACTTAAAAAAAAATCCGAAAAATTCAAGACTCCCAAAGCTATTGAATTTTCTAAGAATTCCAAATTTTCCAAGACTAAAAATTTTCCAAACTTCCAAGAATTTCAACTCCTCCACGACTTCCAAAACTTCTTATATTTTCCAAAACTTCTCAAAGTTGCCAAGACTTACAAGATTTCCAATTCTTCCAAAAGACTCCCAATAACATCCAAAACTTCCCAAATTTCCAAACTTTCCTAATTTCCAAGACTTCAGAAATTTCCAAAATTACTAATCCCAATTTTCCAAGACTTTAAAAATGTCCAATAATTTCCAATACTTTCGAAAGTTCTCAGATTGTCAAAAATTTCAAGACTGACAAAACTTCCGAAAGCTGCTAAGACTTAAAAGACTTCCAAGTCTTCCAAAAGACTTCCTAAATTTATAGACTTAAATAAGACTTCCAAAATTCTAAGACTTAGAAATTTCTAAATTTCCCAAAATTTAAAGTTTTCCAAAACTTCAACTTTCAAGACGGCCAAAATTTACAAGATTTCCGATTCTAAAGGCTAACAAAAACTTCCAATAATTGTAAAGAATTTTAAGACATCCAAAACTTTCCAAATTTCCAAGAATTCCGAAACTTCCAAGATTTACAAAATATTGAAAACATTCTAAATTTCATAGACTTTCATAAGTCTTCGAAGATTTCTAAAATTTTCGACATTTTCAAGAATTCCAAAACTTCCCAAGACTTCTGAAACTTCCAAAAGATTTCTCAGCCTATCGAGGCTTCCCAAACATTGAAAATTACGGCATTTTCAATACTTTTTTTTAAATATTCTAAGAATTCCAAAACAGCTGAAACGACTAAAAATTTTAGAAATAGGACTTTGATAGAGTTCCAAATTTCCATGAACCGCAAGTCTTTCAAAAGACTTCCGAAACTGCCAAGACTTGCAAGTCTTCCAAAAATCTTTCAAGATTTCCGAAACTTCTAATGCTTACCAAGACGTCTTTCAAAAGATTTCCAAGACATCAAACTTCTGAAATTTTAAAGAATTTAATAAGACTTCCTAAACTTTTAATACTTCCGGAATTGCTAAGAATTCCAAGTTTTCCAAAAGACTTCCAAAACTTCCAAGACTTACAAATCTTTCAAAAGATTTTCAAGATTTACAAGACTTTCAAAACTTTAAAATTCCCAGACTTCCTAAATTTTCAAGAATTTCAAGTTTACAAAATCATTTAAACACTTCGAAATCTTCTGAAATTTCCAAGACTTACATCCAAAAGACTTCCAAGACTTTTTGACATATTATTATTCATACGTGTCATTCAGTAAGGTTATTAAATCTTTCTTTTTCAGATAACGAACTAGAATCCTTTCAAATTGACATTTTATCGGACGAACAACGAAACATCATTGAGGCCGATTCGTTTTGGTGTCTTTCGAAATTTCTAGATTGTATTCAAGATAATTATATATTTGCCCAATTAGGTATTCAAGCTAAAGTAAATCAATTAAAAGAGTTAATTCAACGAATCGACGGTAAGAGCGTAAATAATTTTCAGCTAAATTTGCTAATTTGGTTTCTTCTAGGCACATTGCATAAGCAACTGCAGACGCACGGTGTAGACTATTTACAATTTTCATTTCGATGGATGAACAATTTGCTAACCAGAGAATTGCCATTGCATTGTACGATTCGTTTGTGGGACACATATCTGGCCGAATCAGACGGCTTTGCCGTATTTCAATTGTATGTTTGTGCAGCGTTTCTCTTGCATTGGCGCGAGCAGCTATTACAAGAAAGAGATTTTCAGGTTGTTGTTTGGTTGTAATTGTTGCAAATTCTTAAATTTAGAAATTTTTCATTTCCAGGGATTAATGTTATTATTACAAAACTTACCCACTCACAATTGGGCCGACTCGCACATCGGCATTCTTGTGGCCGAAGCATATCGCCTAAAATTCACATATGCAGATGCACCGAAACACCTGGAGGGTAAAAGTTGACAACATAATAGTTCATCCCAAAACTTAAATAATTTAAATTATTCGTATAAATGTATATAATAGAAGCAAGAGCCCAAAGCACACAAATAACTTATTTCAATTTTCTATCAAAAATCATAAAAAATGTTTAGACCAAAATATTGAAATCAGCATAATTTGTGTGCATTCTATAGATTCTACGCCGATCCCCTCCGTCTTATCTCCGCGCATTCACTTTTTATTACAAATAAATAAAACGAACTTTATATATAGAAGACAAGAAAATACATAAAAACGGTTTTGAGAATAATTGATATTTTACGATATAATTAATATTAATATATGGGACATTTTAAGTAATAATATATTATTAAAATAGATATAAATAATATAAATAATTATAAATAATTGCTATAAAACTATATATATAATATAATAACTATTGTTAATAAAAAAAAATGGAAAAAATATCAAACTTATTATTAGGAATCTTAAAATTTAAATTTAAAAAAAAAATGTTTTTTATTATTATAAATTATTTTTTAAGGAATACACAATTTAGGAAGAGCGACATTTTCTTTAACACAGTTTTTATTAAAGATTCTTAAATTGTTCTACCTTTGGTCAACATATATAAACTATTCTGATGCCTATAGGTTTGTGTGAACAATTTTATGTCTATTAACATAATATAAGGCAATGATACCATTGAATAGCACCTGTTCCAATGATTCATCACCAAATCGAGGGAGCATAGGGACCAGTTTACCCTTTTTTTCTATCTGATACCATGGTACCCTCGAAATTTAAATCGTAAAAATAGGAATTCCACTTTAAAAAAAGAATTTACGTCATTTATATCATGGGTATAACTAGCGAGTCTTTATGGTAGTGTAATGCGAGTGGCCAACTCGAATTTACAACAACAATTTGTATATGAAATGGTACCAATAACAAGCGCTGATTGGCTGGTACCTAAAATATCGACACTGCAGTTGTCCCCTTAAACAAATTTTTACGAATACATTTATGCTCGCTAACTAATTAATTTTATCTGTATAATATACGTACAATATACATTTTATTTATATGTGAATGACTGTATATATCGATATTTTACGTTTTCATACAAGATGTGAATATAATTTTTTTCGCCAAAATATAGGCAATTTTGTTAGCGCATTAGATCAGTAGCTCAACTCACTATACCCGCTTCATTGTTAAGTGTATGGAAATTCGAGCAGAACAACGGCAGAAAAAGGAAAAAAACTACTATTAAGTACAAAATAAATACAATAATAATTATGCACAGAGTACAACGTGCATTTTCCAGAGGCCCGATTATAAAACTCGATATTACCTGTATCGAGTCGAATTAAAATTCCGATACGTTCGAATGTAGCTATTATTACTTCTCGATCGAATGAAGTAGTATTATTTATTTTATTTTTTTTGTATATTTTTGTATAAACTAGCCCATCCTCTCCTTTGACCTAGTGACTAATACAAATCTTGCCAAATTCACCTAAGTACCTGAGTATAAAAGTGTCTTATATGTCTTCTATATTTTAGCAGACGAACCTTATAACCTGAGGCCCGATTATGAAACTCGATATTATCGGTATGGGTATCGAGTCGAGATTAAAATTCCGATACGCTCGAATGTAGCTATTATGACTTCTAGATGATAATGTATAAGTTTAAATTGAGTATAACAATGAAAATGTATATAAATTAAACCATTCGATCCGATCGAGAAGTCATAATAACTACATTCGAGCGTATTGGAATTTCAATCTCGACTCGATACCGATAATATCGAGTTTCATAATCGGTCCTCGGCTACCGATTCCCGTCGTACGATTTTGATCATGAGGATGGCCTTAAAGACCATATAAGATGATATCCGTTAGAATTTTTTGGCTACTTTTTCAGTGTCCTCAGTTAATAGTATGGGGTACTTTATACCCAATCAGGTTTATAGGATATCTCAATATACTTTTTTCTTATTTATGTTATGTCTTTTTTTAATAGTTAATTGTAATTTATAAATATAACAAGTCATAAATTAGGTCAAATGGGTCAAATTGCTGGAATCCTTTGTTTAATTTAAAAGTGTACTTACTTATATAAAAATATTAGAAAAAACCGTTAGTCCATCAGTCTGTACGTCTGCTAAAAAATAGCAGACATATAAGACAGTTTTATACTCGGGTAATTATAGGTTGATTTGGCAAGATTTGTATAAGTCACTAGGTCAAAGGAGAGGATGGGCTAGTTTATAAAAAAATATAAAAAAAATAAAGTTTTTCACTATAGACAGATCTCACAATTTTAGAAGAGGTAAATAGAAGAGTATTTAGATCAGAGGAAATAGACTTTCAAATATATTTTTTAAATGCCTCAAAATATGACAGAAAGTTAGTTGTGTGTGAGTCCCAAAAATAGTTTTACCTATTAGTTCCTGGCAAGGTTTTTTTATTAGACTATTTATAGAAACCGAACAAGTCGGAAAGTTGTTTTTCTTAACAATTTTTTGTACAAAATATAAGCATAACTAACTAAAAAGAAAGCTTTAAAGCAGTAGACGAATTTTGTCCGTTTAATAAATCAAAATAATTAAAGATAATTACAATAAATATTAAATGACACTTCTATTCGAACTCAAAATTTACAATTTTTATCTATCTCTAGAACAAACCGGATGGGTTATATTATACTCCCTGCTATGCCACGGTTTCGCGCTTCTGGAGGTCAGATGGACAATACAAGCTTCTTAGTTTTTACACTATAATAGATAGAGAACACCCACTGCAACAATGTCCATAGGAGCTTTACTCGGTTTTTCACATCTTCAGATTTTTACAAACGTTTTTCCGGAGAATTTTCGATTTTTTGAAATTTGCAACTTTTAACCGCGAAAAGGGCGTAAGTTAAATAATTGTTTTTATCCATAGGCAACTTTTTAGGAACCATCTTTTCACTTCGCTGCAGAGGAAAACCAATTTGATATCTCTTACCTGGTCCTAGATATAAGATTTTTCAAATATCCTCTATTTTCTACCCGTCGTTAATGGGTTAAAGAAATCTGTAAAATAATTCAAAATGATCATAATAATTTTAGCCTGGACGGAGCAAGATTTTATAGATTGTGTTTGTCCAGTACAAATCTTGCAATCGATTTTTAACTAATTTCCCGACTAGCTAAATAGGCATTTGAAACTCTAAGAAGAGGTTAGAACACGATGATAATCTTATCTTATTATTTAATAAACTTTAAAAACTTCTTTTTATCTAGTAATATTAAATATTTTCATTCTTGTTCTCTAGAAAGTCCCTCTGTATTTAAATCTCTGTTTATTGCTATACGGCTGTATAAAGCTGTTGTTAGCATTTTGCTCGTCAAGACGCCTGCACGTTCTCCCGATATCGTTGATTGATATTGAATTCAATAAACTTAAAATACGTTTTTCTCGTAATATCCAAGGTCTAAAATATAAATTTGTTTTGTTTTTTTTATAATAATAATTCTTTATTTATATCTTTTGAGCATAAGCTCATCAATGATTTTAAAAATTTATGAAACGACTAATAATGCCACACCACTTGAAAATTTATGGTCATCATTAAACAGCTACATTTCTATGCTTAGTTTACTTTATCCAATTTTACATTAAATGTCCACTTAAGAGATAACAGCTAGAACCTCTTAACATTTTTCCATTGAATTTAATAAAAAATCGGTTTCATATCTTATTTATTCAGTTGTGATAAAATGTCGAACGGAAAAATGTCTCATTACATAATTGTTGTATTTTTTTTAAATAAATACCGACACATCAAATATTAAATTGAAGAAAAAAACAAACTTTTTTATATTAATAATATATAAAGTGTGTTTATTTCGCATTTTATTACAGAGATCTAACAATTATTATTTGTACAAAACACAGAAAAAAAATTCATATCAATAGCAATCAATATTGCTGGTGTGTTGCATTTCCAGCCACAACAAAACATCGTCCAACAGAGAATCGAAACTTTCGGTTTTCTTAATCCAATCGGCCCGACTCTGAATCAGCCCCTCCAAATCCATTGAATCGACTCTGTGTATAAAAACCTCGGCTGTTATGTGGGTGAATTTCTTGAAATAGTGTTCGTCGATCGTATGAAAACTGTCTGCATTTTCGAAATTTAATTTATTCTCATAGGCACTGGCTAGCAAATTTATATCATTTGAGGATATAATCGAATCGATGATGTCATTCGATTCGGTAATGTCAACATTTCCGTCGCCATACAGATCAATGTCGTTGAGCTCGATGGGCGAGATAAGCGGTTTATTTACACTGCTCGGAGCTGCTCCACTATTTGTCATCAACGTTTCAGTACGATAATTATATTTATTGAGAAATAAATTGATTTTTTGAATTATAACGACAGTCAATTTGACCACCTCAAGATCACTTGTGTCATTCAGACACTCCAACAAAACGCCCAAACATCCTCGATACGACAACTCGTTCAGAATGGTCGTCAACCGATTCGTAATTTCCTTTGGCGTAAGTGTGACGATCTTTTTCTGTTGTTTGGAAAAGGTAACAGCCGGAAAGGCTCCGTCAATAACACCGTGCAACTGAAATTGTCGCTTTAGTACGACTTTCCAAAATTCTAAGGCACTTATTTTTACTTCCCAATAAAGATCGTTTGTTGCACAAAACGATAACGTTGAGAAAACCATATCCATCTGCTGCGCTGGTATCTTTTGATGTTTATAAATGAAACGAATTAAATTTGCAGCCTCTTTGCGAACGATGCCTTCGCTTTCGGTGCGTAGTACGTGCAACAAATGTGTCTGAAAATGGAATGTTTCAGATTGAGTCAATAATTTTCCCTAAATAAAACTTACCACCAAGTCCATCGATGCCAAACATGTGTCCCAGAATTGCTGAACCGTTACCATCGGACACAAACAATTCAGTGCTGATGCCTTAACAAATGACTCAGAGTCATTCTTGGCCAACGACAGAATCACTGGACAAATTTCATTTTCAATGAAAAGTTGTTGGAATGCTGGAAATTCTGTTTCGAGAGAAAAATCCAGAAAATTATTAAAATCTAATTAATTAAAAAAAATGTGTTTTTACTAAATATCGCTATCGATGACATTGACGTGAGCAGCTCAAGCGTACTGTCTCTGACCTCCCAACTGGGATCGTGCAGTCGTTTCATAACAGTTGGTCCAAGGTTTTCCATTCCAGAACCTTTTAGGTTGCTCACAAGCAAAGCCAAATTCGGTGCCAAAAAGTGTTCAATTGATAGTTGGGTAAGTTTGAGGGCTTGAACGGCTAACTATAAGAAAAATTCTCGGTTTGAAATCGAAAGTGATTGAATGTAATGCGGTCGCCTTACCCGAGACGATAAATTCGGTGTGTTCAACATGCTCAGCATAAAGTTTAACAGACAAACCGATTCCAATGAATCTTTCCACGTAATTTTGTATTCCTTGACCAATTCATACAAACCACTCAGAATTGCCGACAACAAATTCGGCATTTCGATTAATTTATCACAATTTTCTGCCTTTTTTTGTGCATCTTCGTCACTTTCGGGCAGTGAAAAGTCTTTCAGTGTATAGGTGAGCGCTTGGAATACGTAAATTGCTCGCTCACGATTTAAGATTTTCTTCATCGATAGAATGCCTTGAATTGATTTTGCAGCCACATCGGCAATGGATGGCTTATTTATTATGAGCAAGTCACGCAATGCATAGCAAACTCTGAGTGTGTGCTCGGTGGAAATGTTAAACAATTTCATAATGTAATCGTCAAAGATTTGTGTTTTCGAACAAGCTCGTCCAATCGAACACAGGATCGGCATCAATTGCAAGATAATTATTTGATTTTCGAAATTTATTTTATTATTTTCCAATTCAATTTCGTCAGGAGCCCGTGACCCAAGAGCATTCCACAGGATGTGGTATAGTTTTGTAATGGACAAAAGTGCCATCGCATTTCGGTTCACAATGCAAAATTTCATTTGATTGAAAAATGTTAAACCGAATTTATTGAAATCCAACGATGTAGCACTATTATCGGACAATTTGTTAGCCAATTGAGAATGATTGAGATACACTTGAGCTTGCATAATTTTCTGAAAGAAGTGCTGATCTTTCGTCATGTCCGTCAAACGCCACAACTTTATTTCCGTACAAAATGTGTCGTGCAAAATATTCGGAATTGAAGTTTTAATATTCGATTGAATGGAACGGTTCAGAATGTGACACAGCAGTTCGATGGTCGGTGTGACTTGATTCTGTAAATCAACGCTATCGACAATGACAACAGAATTTTCAATCACAATGGCTTTGGTCACGGGTTCCAGTATCTTTGTCAATAGTTCAATGCACAGTTCATCGTTGCCCAACACTGACACAACTTTAAATATAAAATCGGTCACAAAATCTTGAGATTCACGGACAACGTATACGGTTTGATTTTCCATACAATAGTCGATGACCAATTTCCACGATTCATTTTTCTTAATCCAAACTGTGCCGATGGAATGTCGAAGGATTTCCTTCAGCAACAGAACGTGTGCCAATTTGACAGATGGCGTTCGTATTTCGGGATATTGGTAGATGACATTTTTTAATCTGGAAGGTTTGTTAATTAGAAAATCTTTATAAAAGGTTTAAAAATCCTTTTCACAAAATACAATTCTAGAAAAAATTATTTAACCCATTAGGGTCTAGCTGTTCCGTCTATATTATAATTTTCAAATTCTAAAATGGTTTTATTTAAGTGGAATCCCAAAAACGAGAATATAAGTTTCAGATTTCTAAAAAAAATTACATTTAATATTTGAAATGATTTGCAACGTGATTACCGATGTTTTCGGAGATTTCTAAAATGATTTTCGAATCACGAAAAAAATCTAATCATTCATGATTTCCGAAACAGTTTTAAATTACGAAATGATTTTTGAAATCCAAATGATTTCGAAATATTTCGCGATTTCCGGAATTTTTTTGATGATTTCGAAAATTATTCATGATTGCCGAAACGGTTTTTAAATTACAAAATGATTCCTTATTTCCGAACTGTTTTTTTTAATTTTAAAAAGATTTCCGATTTCGAAATATTTTCGTGATTTCCGAAATATTTTCCGTGATTTTAGAAATGATTCACGATTCTCCAAAGGGTTTTTAAATTACAATAAATGATTCCTGAATTCCGAAAAGATTTCTGAGTTTGAAATATTTTCGTGGTTTCCGCAATATTTTCAGTTAAGTATTTCAGAAATTTTTGGATTTTTGAATGCCGAATTGATTCCTGAATTTCAAATTTGAAATAATGTTTGCGATTATCAGTAATTTCCAAAACGATTTGTAATTAAAAAAAAACAGGAATATTTGAAATCATCGAAAATATTTCGGAAATAACTGGAATTATTTTGGAGATCGAAATCTTTTCGGAATTTAGAAAAGATTTCGATCTCCGAAATAATTCTCGTGATTTCCGAATTATTTTCGGTGATTTCAAATATTACTTTTTTTAAATTACGAAATGATTCCTGAATTCCGAAATGAATTTTAAATTCCGACAAGATTCCTGATTCCCGAAAAGAATAACTTTCGTAATTTCCAAAATTAATTTTTTCAACAATTTTTAAATTCCGAAATGAATCCTAATTTTTCAAATAATTCCTGATTTTCAAAATGATTGATTTCCGAAATTATTTCTGATTTCAAAATGATTTTTTGAATTTCGAAATTATTCTTGATTTTTGAAATGAATTCTGATTTAGAAATAATTTTAGAAATGTTTTCGGTTATTTCGGGATGATTTTTTAATTTTGAAAATAATTATGATTTCCGAAAGGATTTCTAGAATTCCAATAGGATTCTTGATTTCCAAAATAAATTCTGATTTCGAAATAATTTTTGCGATTTATGAAATGTTTTCGGTGATTTCGGAATATTTTTTAAAATTCGAAAGATTCCTGATTTTCGAAAGGATTTCTAATTTCTGGAATGTTTTCGGTGATTTCGGAACGATTTTTAAATTCTAAAATGATTCCTGAATTTTGAAATGATTGATATCCGAAATGATTTTTCTAATTCCGAAAGAATTCTTGATTTTAGAAATGAATTCTTATTTCGAAATAATTTTTGTGATTTCGGAAACTATTTTTGAATTACGAAACAATTTCTGTTTCTGGTTTCCGGAATAATTTCAGATTTTTGAAATTAATTATAATTTCGGAAGATTTAATTCTGTGAGTCTTTTCTGTGATTTTTCACAACCTTAGTAGTCCCGTAAAGTCTGTAAGCGGTTTCTCCTACGTACCATCGCATTGCTATAAATTGTGTTTGTTTGATAATTATTCGAGGTAAGCAAGTGTTTATTTTAACTTGCCGGTCACAGAACACAAATAAGTAAATTAAAATTTAATTTTTTGAATAATTTCACCCAAACACAAACAACTCTTTATACTTAATTTGTTTACTTCCTAGAATTATAGATTCAATTAAGCGCAACAAAATTATTCTCGAAATTATTTTACTAAAGTCGTAGTTGCGCCGCTGTTGATATGACATACCACTTTTCAATGATTAAACAGTTGTTTTTGATCTTTCTGTTTTTTGGAAAAACATTTTTATATTTACCTTAGAATGATGTCTGTTTCGATTAGATTCATAAACTGCCATTCATTGCCGAATAGAATTGCCATCAAATGCAATGTAAACGAACATAATTGTGAATTATGATGATCTTCCGTATCAATATAGGCAATGGACTTGCAGATCCAATCTGAGATGATTGGCGATTTTATTAAATATGTGTAATCTGAATAAAATTATTAAAAAATTAGCAAATCATGTTAACTCAGACATATTAGATTATCTCCCGCGCGATAACAATATTACCTTCTCCATGTTTTCCAGATAAATGACTAATTAGCATTTCTAAGTACACACCGTCCACAGTCTTAAATCCTTGTGCCAGCAATCCATGCAAGACCTTTTCCAATTTTCCGGCTATTTCCTCCTTGTTATTCGAATCGACTTCCATTTTAAACTCGCTTCTTCTAATAATTTATTGTTATACGTGGTTCAGTATAAATTTCCTTCCGTTTTATTTACTTATTAATTTCGATGATTAACATAAATTTACAAATATTCATTTCTGAATAGTTTCTTCTATTGTTATGAACATGCGTTTCAAAATATATCGCAACTTCAGCTGCCCAAATCAAATAAAAAAGTAGCGGAAAAAAGAGGAAAAACACGAAAATATCGCTGCTGTCACAGAAAAAAATTTAAAAATATAAATAGAGAAAAATTCTCCACGCGATAAAAGTGTTTTGTTTTTAAAGTCCCAGTGGGTTTTTTATTAACTTGCCGGTACATATCGTAAGTCTCCAAATTCATTAAAATTTGATAGCGCACGCGAATTTCTTCTTTGCGGTAAGGTTTACGCACAACACACAATCGCGTACTATAAAAATAGAATCGCAAGCGATTAAAAATTGTTCCTTTTTTATAGTTATATGATGGTAAGTAGCGTGAACTTACTTTTTAAAAATTTATTTATTATGGGTTTATGGGTTTAAGTAGAAATGGCACATTTATGGTTTGCGCACAGGACAAAATTGCGTACTATAAAAATAGGAGCGATAAAAAATCGCTTCTATTTTTTTACAGTTGCCGCATAGGATGTTTACAAAATCGCGAGGCAAAAAATCTTAATCTTAAAAATTCTTATGTTAGGAAAAAGTTAGGTTTTATATCAAAATTAGAATTAGTGTTTTTTTCCTGATAATAAATAATTATAATTTTGAAGTAATAAATTTCAATACACGGTCACAAAAAAAATACAAAAAAGTTAGGTTATAAGTCGTCCTATTTATTTTATGGTATTAATATGGCGCCACGATTTTTCTTTGACATTTCAAAAAAATACCGCGTCACAAAAATTTATCTCGCGCGATTTTTACGCGAAAAAAGTAGTACCGGCAGCAGTTTATTTACAAGTACGACGCATGTGTTGTACGTACATGTAGGTGTGTATATGTACAATTGTGTTTAGCTAAATGAAAAATAAAAAAAATGTATTTAAAAATATATATTTTGTTTCTTAGTCGATGCCTCGCCACTTATTGTTTTGGGACAATAAAAAGGAACTTATATTAATTTTACAGAAAATAATTATAATTTATAATTCTATAATTAAATATTGTGAAAAAAATGTCAACTACAAAATAAACATATCGTTTGAGAATAAATCGGTCAAATTTCAGTTTTTTTAACTTAAATTATTTTTGTATAAAATATAGTTAAAAAATAGTAAAACAAATACATAAAATTTGAGTTAATTTTTAACCTAAATTGACTAAAAAATGGTTAAATTTTAGATTAAAAAAACACTGATTTCTTTTTAGTAAATTTTAAGTTTTATATTTTACTACTTCTTCATACAGGTAATTTTCAGATGTTAAATTGATTTGTTTTAACTAAAAATATTAGTTAAATGTTATCTCAAGTTTATCTGTTTTTTACTGTAATTTCAGAATGGTTTATATTTTACTAATTTTTATCCGAGTTTTAAATAATTCGGTTAAAAAATCAAGTTTTTATACCGAATTTGTTTCTTGGGTTCAATCGAACTTTTTTTTCCGACAGCTTATGTCAAAATCAACCAATCAGAAACTGGAATTTTCGGACGAGCAATAAAAATACACGTTCTGATTGGTTGATTTTGACATAAGCTGTCGGAAAACGTACTTCTCTGCCGGAACTTAAAATCTGTACCTTGAATATCAAATTTGAAATTTAGGCAGGCTAAAAACTTTTGTAATAATATTCGCTCTCTATAATATATAATATTTGCAATTATAGGTAGATAGACAACGATAATGATATAATAATATCGAGAGAAATTGTTTACATTTTTAATTGCATCGCTTCCTTTAATGGAAAACCTAATATAATTGATGTAAACTTTTCATCTTCGTAAAATTGTATCTGGCAACACTCTATCACTGTACACTGTTAAAACAGTTTCTCGCAGAACATAAAAGAAATATCCAATTTGCAACATGGCGTCAAAAATGCAGAAACTACTAGTGTTGTTGTCATTTACAAATAAATTTTAATTTTATTTTACCAAATTATATTTATGTACCAAGTTGTTAATTTATTTTCTAAATGTTTTAAAACAGAACCAGTTCATTGATGGAATATGTCGTCAGAAAGGTAGTCGGTGGTTTATATTCAAAAAATTCGATTAGAAAAAGTTTTTGCTTTAGCGAGATGGGTTTTTCATTGCAGTCCCGAGAACCACAGTGCAATTTCAATGTTTTTTGTCAAAATCAATACATTTTTTCGGTGTCACTACACAAAAAAAATTGCATGTTTTTTTGGGCGTGACACAATTTAAATGAAATGTTTTTATGAAATAAATCGCCGATAACTAAATGATTATTCTAATTATTCGTCGCTATTTTCAATTTCAGGATAGAATGGGTGGAAATAATCGAACCTCGCACAAAGGAGCATATGTATGCGAATCTGACAACTGGCGAATGTGTGTGGGATCCTCCGGAGGTAATAAAAATATTTAAATCTTTTTAAAACGCAATGTTTACAATTAACATTAAATTAAAAAATCTTGGACCGCAACTGGATTTCTCTGATTATATTCACCCACTCACAAATGTATTTATTTATTTCAACAAAGCCCCAAAAAATGAATAAATTTTTTTTATTTTATATGAAAAAAGAAATCAAATTATAATCTCTTTTAGGGAGTGAACATAAAACGAACTGATGCGTCTCAATGGTGGGAGCTCTTTGATTCGAATACCCAAAGATTTTATTACTACAATGTGGCCACCCAGTCGACAGTTTGGCATCGTCCAATCAATTGTGACATTATACCGTTGGCCAAATTGCAAACATTAAAACAGAACACAGATCCAAATGATCGTTCCGATGGATTTAATCAGACCGGTGGTCATAAGGTAACTCAAAGTTTGTTATAATTTACAAGGCAATAATTATTTTTCTTTTGCATTTCAGTCTTCACTTCGTCCGAACAGAGGAGGCGACAGTAAAGATTCTCATCATCGACATCATTCGTCGGGCCATCCAAGAGTACTGTCGGCCGGAACACCGGAAGCACGATGCGGAGACATTTTGTCAAGTCCGTCCGGCAGACATAGTTATAGGTAAATTCTTACACAAAAACTGTTTTAGAATCAACAATTTTTTTTATAAAAATTAATTTCATAGATTACCAACAGCTGAGCCACCACCGACCGGAAATCGAGGTGATTCTCATCGTTATTGTCGACATACTCAAGGTGAGAAGATTTTGAATTATTGAATAAAAAAATAAAAGCAATCATTTTTACAGGTTCCGGTTCATCACGTAACAGTAAAAATCACTTAGATTCGGGCAAGTCTAGTGATTCAAGTTTATCGAGCACACATGGCTATAGAAGACTACAAGAAGGCGGCAGTTTGCGTATCGGAAATTCGCAACATCGCAACAAGCATTCGGCGGACAATTCGTAAGTCATTTTGAAAAGTTTAGGGTGTTACCTTAGATAAATCAATTTCAACCCATTAAGACCCACCTGTTCGACTAGTCGTATAGTCATAATATATGGAATTTTCCAATTCTAAAACAGTTTTAGATTAATAATAGTAAATTGTTACTGTTTAACCCTCCATGCAGCCCTCGGGTCATAAATGACCCAATCGATAGTTTAATAATCAACTTCACATAAACGATAAAAGCAAACATTTTATTGCTCTAACCTTGTGGTTTTGTAGATTAATATATTTAACGTGGTTCTTTAGGACTTATCTCATAACAAATACAAACGTATATTATTCTCGGGTCATTAATGACCAATTTTTTACAGTAATTTTTGTTTAACATATTTATAAAACAAAATTGAATTTCATTTTCAAATACAAAATAGTAAAATTTTACATTTTTATTTAATTAAACCATTTTGCCACATGCGTCTCAAATTAATTTACAAAAGGCAATGTCCAAAATATAGTCCAACTATGAATAATATTTTTTAATTTGAAAGTTCTGTTTAAATGCTTTGGTTTTTCAAGCAACTTGCAAACTAAACCAGAATTACAGTGTTATTGTGAAGATAAAGTTAGTTGTATTAAACAAAATTTACTTAAGGGTCAAATGTACCCAAAGACATTTTTTTATATTGGAGGGGTTTTTTAATCAAAACAATCCAGGTTAGATAGTGTGAAGGCAAATAATCTAATTGTTTTAGCAATTTTAGTAAAAAAATGTATCCAGGAAAACCTTGTAAAATAAATACAAAATATGTGCTGGGTCTTAATGGGTTAATAATTAAATGTTTTGTTATTTCATAATTTTTTTTTACCAAAGTTATAGAATGCTACAAGAGAGTTCAAGTTCACATAATATTCCGCACGTTGCGCTACCCATTGAATCGAAACATCATCACAACTATCCAATGCCAATGCTTCCCTATTCAATATCAAATTCATCTGATTTGTGCGGTGTGTCACCAACTCATTCGACCAGCACACCACAATTAAAGAAAAAAATTGTTCCATTTGATGGGCATTCAAAGCGAGAATTGGGCGGCGCGGGCAGTGTTTCGAAACATCAAAGTTTCGACTATGTATCAAGTAATAAAGGTAAATTGAAATCGCAATTTGATATGAAAAGTATTAACAATTTTTTCCATTTCAGATTCACCAATGGTATCGTTAACTAGATCGGGTAGTTTTATGTCGTCGCCACGGCAGCAACAGATCCAAAGAAACACAAGCATTGAGGGCAATGGCGGCGGCGGTGCCAGCGACGATTCAATGCACGAGAAGTATTTCAAATCTGTTGAGAATACACCAATATCACGCAGACGAAACACATCGTCCGCATCTAGTAACCAAAAACATTCGAGCGATTCAAGTCCTCAAAGTCCAATTAGTCCACAGAATAATGTTTGTTTTTGCGTGATTTCCCTTTTAGAATAAAAAAAATTAAAATTTTCCTTTTTTCAGTCATTAAAGGCAACTCGGCCAACGGTTCTGAGCAGTTTAGCATCAATTGAGAAACCGAGTTCGTATTTATCTAGTCATAAGGATGATTCGGATCATTTAAATCTGGATTTAACCACTAAACCTGAACGGTAGCGTACAAAGGTTTTTTTGTTATAAATTGGTTTTAATTGTTTTTAAAATTTTCTAGCTATTTAGATAAAATGAAAGTGGACAAAGCTAAGGTGTCACCTGGCAGCACAAACGCAAGCAATAATAGTTCAGGCATATCAATGCAACAAATCAATAGTTTATTAAAATCATCTAAAAACAATATATTACCGTCTAGTCAAAATGAATTTAGCACCAGCAGTTCGGCTGCTGCCCACAGAAGCCCTTCGATGAGAGAGGTAAAATCTCGGGATGGGTCAAATTCTAAATTTGTAATATTGCTTCGAAACTTATGATAAAATATTTCTATATTTGCATAAAATACCTAAATTATTTTTGTAAATCTTTTGATTTGTTGGCGGATTCTGTTACGTCCTTATGAGAATTGTCCAGAAATTTAAGGTGCACACACCTAGGCAAGCGACGCTATTGAAAGAGACAGTTTTTAAACGTACAAAACGACAACGAAATTATAAAAAAATATTTTTTGTTGTTTCGCAAGTTAAAAAGACTGACTCTTTCAATCGCGTCACTTGCTATCGCCTAGGTGTGCGCGCACCTTTAGTCTCTTTAACAAAATTAAGCAAAATATTTATTAAATCGTCACTAGGAACCCTATTTAAGTAAACCAAATTTGGAACGACACAGCAAAGAGCTGAAGCTGGATAAGAAAATGTCATCTCACAAAAATAAGAAGAAACATCAACCGGTTGGCAGCGATGTTGAATATGATAATGGCAACACATCGCCACTGTACAGTAATTGGGATCAGGTATGACAGTTGTACTAGGTGTGTTTTTCCTGGGTTTTTGATGAACAATTTTAGGAAATGCAGGAACATCTACTGCCCTTACAACATTACATTATCGAACAAGCAAAGTTGTCCGGCTGCTATCGGCTAGGCGATCCAATGGATTCGGATTCATTGCATTCGGACAGTCAATCGGAGCATTCGTTTTCGGGTCATGAACCGGACAATGAAGATTCGGATCATTCAGATGGAAGAGGTGATTATTTGACGCATCATTATGGCGGTTTGGAGGACTATGGTGCACATAATGTTGGCGGTGGTGGAGGTGTGTCATATTATAATCTAGATGTGGGCTTTAATACGGCCGACAAGGAAGATATGTAAGAGAGTTTATAGTTAATTTTGTTTTTTTAAATTAAATTCCAATTAATTTTCGCAGTTCCGAAGAAGTTGAACAAAAACTCGAGAAAGAGGGTGGACAAATCTATAGCCCAGTAAGAAATCATCCATTTTTCCATCATCCATCAATCATAACCCAGTTAAAACAATCACCACAAAAGCAACAAATCGTTCTGCCCGCAGAACAAAAGCAACCGCAACAAAGCCAAAGTTTACAAAGTGTTTTGAAATTACCGTCGATCGGTGGTATGATGAAGGCACCGCAATTAGCAATTATGAAAGAATGTGATATTGAAAAATTTGCACAAGATAACTTAAATTTACACTCCAAAGGGATATTTAGGAAAAAGTCTTCGATACGAGACATGCTTAGTTGGACGTCGGACGCAATTAGTCGCCCAATGCTGGCACTGTCTCGAGACAAGGCTGGCAAGAAAATGGCCACTGAACTATTTAAACTTGTTCAAATCTATATGGGCGATCGAAAGGCAAGAACTGGCATGAGTTTAAATTCAGTTGTCATGGACATTATGACGGTTGCCGTTTCTCAGCCACAATTAAGAGATGAACTTTACGTTCAATTGTGCCGTCAAACAACTGAAAATCATTTACGGGAATCGTTAATTAGGGGTTGGGAGTTAATGGCCATTTGTCTGTCGTTTATTCCTCCGTCGCCAACATTTCAGCCAGCGCTTTTAAAGTAAAAAACAAAATTGTTATTCTTTAGAATATTTAATAAACTTTTCTCCTAAATTCCAGTTATATGAATCGTCATCGAGATCCGACATTTGCTACAAGTTTCCCGGAAGTGGGAAAATGGCCAATTCATGTACAAGTCTCGCATTATGCAACAGTGGCGTGTAGACGTTTAGACAGAATCGGAAGTGGCGGTAAAAGACAAGCTAAAAAGCCGACAGATGATGAAATTAATCAAGCAAGAGTAAGTCGTTTGCTCTAATGTGTTGGTTGAACATTTTTTTCGAGGGGAACATCACTAGCAAAAATGTTGCCCCATGTGATTTCCGAAATGATTTTTTAAAATTATTTTTGATTTTCGAAATGATTTCGCACCCTGGTTCTATTCGGTATTGGTTTCCCTCGATTTTTTTATTAGATCAAAGTAGTACATTTGGTAGCATAACGCCTATTTCTCTATTTATTGTCTCGTTATCTCTCTCTCCCTTTCTTCATCTTTCCCCATCTTTCTCCGTCTCCTATTCTCTTTCTCTCTCAATCATTTCTAGACTAGTATCAAACTGTAATATATTGGACTCAATCTTACCTAATTTCTGTCGAATCTGTCTATTTTTCTCTTTCTATTTACCTCTCTTTCTCTCCCTCTCTCAATCTTCCTGTGTTTAACTAAATTAAATTCTCTTCTTCAAGGATCAAATTTTCCACGTCAGTATGTTTGGCAATACGTTAGCCGAAGTTATGGAACTGCAAAAGGATCGATTTCCCGATAGTAAATTGCCATGGGTTCAAACTACACTTTCGGAACAGGTAATTTAATTTACGAAAAATATCCAAGATAAGATTTTCACAGAAATTTCAATTTTTCCGCAGGTTCTATTGTTAAGTGGCAAACAAACTGAGGGAATATTCCGAGTGTCAGCCGATGTCGATGAAGTGAATAATTTGAAATCTCGTCTCGATCGATGGGACGTTCCCGAACATAAAGTTACGATGGGTAAGTGGGGGGTTTTCTTATTTATTGTGGAGATAAATTAATAAATTATTTTTAGATGCACATGCACCAGCTAGTCTTTTAAAATTGTGGTATCGTGAGCTGTACGATCCGCTAATTCCCGATGAACTATACAATGAATGCGTTGCGACGGAAGATCCTGCCGAGGTTTCTGCAATAATAAATAAATTACCAAGGCTTAATAAATTGGTAATTTCTATTGAGTATAAAAGGATTTAGAAATCCAATAACCCTCTCTTTTTAACAGGTACTTACATATTTAGTACATTTTTTGCAACAATTTTCGCAACCCGACATTGTTGCCTGTACAAAAATGGATTCGTCAAATTTAGCAATGGTTTTTGCGCCAAATTGCCTTCGATGTACGTCTCAGGATCCAAAAGTCATATTGGAAAATGCTCGCAAAGAGATGGCATTTATGCGAACACTTATCACAAATATGGACGCATCGAGTGTGGCAAATCTTGTTTGAAAGCGAATTTGGTAAATTTATGACCAATATTTTGATATCTTTTGATTGTTTGACAACAAAAATAATTTAAAGTACTAACAAATCTACGCGAAATTCAATATGGAACGAACAAATCTATTTAAGCAATTGTTTTCTTTTGACATAACCCCGAACCGATAATATGAATGTGCTAAAACTATATTAGTTGTGTAGTTTACAAAAATATGTTAAATTTTGCCTAAATTATGCAAAATTTAGATAACTTTTAACAGTTGTTGTCTTTAGAAATGTTTAAAACGATTCATATAACTAGATAATTTGTAAATTTTGACAAAAGAACAATACTTTAACAAAAACTTGGTATACACATAATGTGGACAATAGTTTCTCAATTCTAAACTATTTTAAATTAATTAATTGCTGGAAAAATTAGCTAGTTAATAAATATAAACAATTAATCATGCAAATCATTCTCATGCCAATAGCTATAGAAGAAATTAGTTAGGCGACCTAGGAACAATATGAAATTACAACTCATTAGGTCCATACAAAATATCAAAAATATATTCTAGATATTCTAGAGCAAATATGCCTAAAGCATTTTATGATAAGCCACCGCATCGATATTTATATTCTAAACAATATATAAGTTTGTTATGTATTCAGACTATGGTTTTTTTTTCAGAATATGTACCGTATTTTTTTATTTCAACTATAAATGAGGTAACGGAACCAGTCTTAGTCACTTTAAGCATAGTTTAAAGTTCAGACGACCATACAATTTTAGTTTTACAGTAAAATTTTCAAATATTTTTGTCAACTGATAACATATTTTCTAATCTAACAAAATATTATCAATTAAGACTTAACTGCAGTCTAAATTTAAAAAAAATATTTATAAAAAAAGAAGAAAGTCACCAAAAATTAGCATGTTGGTAAGTCAGTCAGCCAAAGTCCCAGTCTCAGTCAGGGAAAAATATACGGTGTTTAAAGCATTTTGGTAATAAAATTTAAATAAACAAACCATTTTTTAATTATATTAAAATTAATTATTTTTTTTGGTAATAAAAAACTATAAATCAGTAATTGAACGCTGTCAAGAAGCTGTACTCTTGTTGCGGGAAACTGCCTGTATCAACAAGATGTAATAATCTATTCGTTATATGGGTTTATTTAATTTTTCGTTCTGGTAGCTAAAAATTATTTAAATATTTAAAATTACATTTAATATACCTAAGAAATGGTGTACTGACAATTCCCCGAAAAATTCCCGAAAAGACAATTCCGCGAAACGACAGTTCTCCGAACGTACAATTCTCCGAAATGTAAATTCACGAAAAAACAATTCCCCGAAACGACAGTTCCCCGAACGTACAATTTTCCGAACGACATTTCCCCGAATATTTATTTTCTAAGAAATGCTTTTAATTTCTATTAAGCAATAATTCCCCGAAAAATTGGCTCTGCTTGGGTTTGGAATCGTCGTTTTGGGGAATTGCCGTTTTCGTTAATTTACCTTTCGGATAAATGTATTTTCGGGGAATTTACTTTTCGGGGAATTGTCGGTGAACCCTAATAAATTTAAGTATATTACTATACGAGTAGTCAGCATAGAGTAGTGAGTAGCGTCACGGCTTTGTGTCCAAAAGGTTCCGGGTTCGAGACTCGACAGGGCCAAAAAAATTTCTCAACTGGACTACCACCATTCATTCGCAGGTGTTTTTTCTAAAAAATAAAAAGCGATCGCAGTGGTTCGGTGGAAGTCACTTAAAGCCGTTGGTCCGCCTATATGACACGAACTGAAAGGGTTCCTCATATAGTGTAAAAACCCGCCCCACTGATTACCAAAAAAAAATATGGCTAGTGCGAGTTGCTGGCAACACTCCACCATTGATATAGTCAGAGTTATAGTCTTCAATGAAAACCATGGTATCAGATAGAAAAAAGGGTAAAAATGGTCCCTATGC